>JBCEWC010012104.1:0-16121 GCA_038996855.1 Solanum aculeatissimum
CCCAAGAACCCTCCTCTTTAAATTTGATTTTAAGATTTCCTTAAGGTTGGGTTCTTTAAATTTTGAAGTATTTAATTTATTGGGATTATGTGCTATAGAAATTAGGTGATTTAAAGTTGATTTAAGTTTGAATTGTATGAAGATTCAATAATTTTAATGATGATCAAGTTATGCATGTCCCCTTACTCTTGAACTATGCATGGGTAGTCTTTAAATGATGATTTAAAGGTTTATTTAACTTGAATTTCTTGTGAATTACTCTTGATTTGAATTTAAAGTTCGAACCTAAACATGTTTATGACTATGATTTTGACAAGTATAGGTTATGGCTAAGTAGTGATCACACTAAGTCTATGATATGGCTCTTTGAGCAACATGGGTGCTGGCACCAATATGATATGATATGACAAGTATGGAGCTACTCTTATGCATGAAGTTTGACATAAAGGTTTGTTTGGAGTTTTAGCCCATGATACAAGATTATGGAAGATGTTTGACTCTTGTTAAGTATGCATAAGTGTATTAAAAGTATGTTTGGTTTCTAAGCCCAAGTATGTATGATTTGATGTTCAAGTGTCAAGTTTTGTTTTAAAAGCATGTATATGTATACGTATTCTTGTGGGATGATGACTTAGTACCGAGAAGGATTGGAGTAGTAAGTGGGCTATCCCCAAGGGTCCCACTCCTTTCCCAAAACTATGTGCCAACGTAGGTGCTACCGAAATGGGAGACCCGTAAGGTATGCTTTGATATGATATGCTATGCTATGTAAATCCTTCCAAAATGGGAGACCCATAAGGAAGGTATCCATCACACCAAAATGGGAGGCTCGTAAGGTGTGGTGAGATTACCCTTGGCAAGTAATCTTTTCTGATCCAATGGGAGGGATTTCATTGGGCAAGTTCATGTTGTAGCTCACATGGATTTGGATATCGGTTATGGTTCCATCCCCTCTATATTATAAGTATTATGGCATTTCATGCATCATGACTCTCATGGAATATTGACATATTGTTCCTTTCTATATTCACTTCTATATATGTGCACTTGCCGTGTAAGTTGTTATAGGTTCATGTGCATATGCATTTGCATGCCCGCATACTTAGTGCTTTATTGTGCTAACCCATACTCTTTTCTACATGTTCTAATCATGTAGGAACTGGAGACGAATTCTATATTCCACCGGACAACGTGTGATCATCTTGAAGCTCATTGCTTGTGGTGAGCCCTTTTGTTCAAAGACAATAGCCACTTTCTATCTAGCTAGTGTTGCTTCTACGTTTCTTTACTTATGTATTAAGGGTGATCCTCAAACTATGTCGAGGCCCTGCTTATGTTATGTAGAGGCTTGTTGGACAAACTAAACTCTTGTATGTTGGGTTGTAATTGTTGAATATTATGACTATTGAAATGTTATGCTTTATGAGCCTTGATTATGCTTATGACTTGATGTTGGGATTGTGGGTTGATTATGCGCTTATGTGGAAAGTCCCATAACCCCGGTGTGCCCCCATAGCTTGAGTCCTATTTACCCGCCCCTTAGAGATAACTGTTATGTGCTATGTGAATCCATATTCATCCCATTCCTGGCATCATCTCCATAGCTTGAGTCCAAAGCCCCGATTCCCTTAGAGCTTATGTGTTATGTGTTTACTTCTGTGCTTCCAAATCGATGATGTGTGTGATGATGCTATGATGGATAGATCGAGAACTTTCGGGTTCTCTTTTACCATGTCACATCTAGGCCCCCATCCAGGTCATGACATCCCTCTTTTGCCAAATCGCATGATGCCTTTCATAGGAGACACCTTCACATAAACCCAATCACCTACATGAAATTTGAGATCTTTTTTTCTCACATCTGCATAGGACTTTTGGCTACTTTGATCCATCCTCGACCTCTTCCTAATCAACTTCACCTTTTCTATGGCCTCAATAACCAAGTCCGGCCCTATCAAGTCCATCTCACCTATTTCAAACCACCCCATTAGGGACCTACACCTCCTACCATACAAGGCTTCGAAATGAGCCATACCTATGGTAGCATGGTAAGTATTATTGTAGGCAAACTCGATACGTGGTAGATGATTATCCCAATTCCCTTTGAACTCTAACACACACTCCCTTAACATATCCTCCAAGGTTTGGATTGTTCTCTCGACTTGCCTATCAATTTGGGGATGAAATGCAGTGCTCAATTCAATTCTAGTACCAAGTCCCTTTTGAAACGACCTCCAAAAATGAGAACTAAATTGAGTACCATGATCCGATATAATTGACCTCGGTATATCATGCAACCTTACCAACTCCCGGATATATATATTTGCATACTCTTTGGCACTATAAGTAGTCTTGAACAGTAAGAAATGAGTCGACTTAATCATTTGGTCAACAACAACCCATATTGAGTTAAATTATTTACGAGTATGGGGTAACCCAACTACAAAGTCCATGTTCACATCTTCCCACTTCCAAGTAGGGATTTTGATATCTTGAGCCAAGCCTCTGGGCCTTTGGTGTTCCACCTTTAATGGTTAACAATTTGGACATTTTGACACAAACTTGGCTATGCCCCTCTTCATACCATGCCACCAATACAACTCCCTCAAATCTTGATGCATCTTAGTGGATCCTGGATGAATAAAATATTGGGAATTATGAGCTTCACTCATGATAACCTCCTTTAGGTCATTGACATCCGGGACACATAAGCAATTTTGGTACCGTAGCACACCATCTCCCCCTTAGGAGAAGACCTCAATCTTCCCTTCAATAACCAACTTCTTAACTCTACCAAGGAAGGTATAGATCTTATTTTTCCTTAACATCAATCACCACCGAAGACTCAGATCCACCATGAACAAGAATACCACCATCTTTTGAGTCAGATAACCTAACACCCAATCTAGCCAAATAGTGTATGTCCCTTACTATCTCCTTTTTTCCTTCATCCACATGCGACACACTTTCCATAGATAGTCTACTAAGGGTGTCCTCCATGATATTCGCCTTGCCAGGATGATAAAGGATGCTCATGTCATAATCCTTGAGAAGTTCCAACCATCTCCTTTGTCTCAAGTTAAGATCCCTTTGGGTGAACACATATTGCAAACTGTTGTGATTGGTGAATACATCCACATGAACTCCATATAAGTACTGTCTCCAAATCGTTTTTGCAAACACCATCGTCACCAACTCAAGATCATGGGTTGGATAATTTTGCTCATGTATCTTCAATTGTCGAGATGCATAAGATATCACTTTACCATGTTGCATAAGTACACACCCCAACCCAACTCGTGAAGCATCACAATATACCACAAACCCCTCTAACCCATTGGGTAAGGTCATGACAGGAGCTAAGGTGAGCCGATTCTTCAAGGTTTGAAAACTCTTCTCACACTCACTTGACCACACGGATTTAGCCTTCTTCTGAGTCAACTTAGTCAATGGGGATTCAATGGAAGAAAACGCATCGACAAATCTCCGATAGGTACCAGCCAATGTGAGAAAACTTCGGATATCAGAAAGGGTCAACGATCTAGGCCAATCTTTCACCGCTTCATTCTTGGGGTCAACCTTTGTAACGACCCAAAGTTTTTTGAACTTCATAATGGTTGGTCAAGGTTAGTGTTAGATTTTTCATGGTTGAATTTTGGTAGTCATGGGTTGTATTTAAGTGGTCGTATTCAAAGGAATTATTTTGGAGAAAGGTTGTAAGGCCGTTTAGGAAGTACTAAATTTGAATAGCCATATATTTTGGTACGGGATGAACTGTGAGGGCTGTTATATATCAAATTGAAGATATGTGAGTCATCTTGGCAATGCAACTAGTTTCACTCAATTCAGAGTTTGGATGTGGAAGTTATGGCCTTCGCAGTGAGACTGCCCGCACTTATAAATATGCTGGAAAAAAGATTTGGGACTGAGTCAAGTGAGGGACCACGGACCATTTGGTGGATCACGGTCCATGGTGGGTCCTGTGAGTAGCTCAAGTGGGCTCCCTTGCAGGTGGGACCAAGCCCTGGATCAAGTGCAACACCATGGATCACTTCACGGTCATTGTGAACCTTCACGGTTTGTGAGGGGGTCCTGTGATGTGATCCAGAGAGTTGGCCAAGGCTCGAGGCTGCACTCCGTACCAAGTGATGCTCCATACACCAGAACACTGTTCATTTGCAGCTACACATTCTATGAGTCCCCTCGTGAGTAAGTCCAGAAAGTCCCCTGAGATTTCAAGTCAAAACCGAGACCAAGTGAGGTCTCACGGACAGGCTTATGGTCCGTGAGCCTCTGGACGACACCTGGGAAGCTTCCATGAGGCTCTTTCTTCTATGACCTAGTCCATTTTATTAATGGTTAATTCACAATTTGGTTTAATCCTATACCCCTTTTAGCCTTTCTTAGGTCTCCTAACACCCTTAAATCAAACCCAACCCCCTCTAATTCATTTCATCAATCCTCAAGTCTCACTAAAATTCTCTCAATCCCTTGACCTCCATTGATGAAAGTTTGAAGAAATTTGGGAAAAATAATCCTTGTTGCAAAATCATCCAATTCTATTGGCCAATTTCAAGGTATGTGAGATTGATTCATGGATTCCCTTTCATCCAAGAAGATCCAATAACCCTTATTTTTAAATTATGAATTTAAACTTTTCTTTAATTATTGGTTCTTTAAATTTTTCTGTATTCAATTGCAATTGAGTTGTGGGCTATAGAAATTAGGTGATTTAAAGTTGATTTAAGTTGAATTCTACCAAGTTTTATTTGAAATGATGAAAGTCAAATTATGTATATCCCCTTACTCTTGAACCATGCATGGGTAGTGTTTTGATGATGATTTAAATGTTGATTTAACTTGATTTTCTTATGAAATACTCTTGAATTGAATTTAAAGTATGAATTCTAGTACCCATGATTTTCTCATTGTCACTCATGGCATTTTGCATGCATGATCATGGATGTTCATGAAGGTTATGATATGGGTTAAGTCCCAAACACATTTATGACTATAATTTTGAACAAGTATGGGTTATGACAAGAATATGATCACATAATGTCTATGATATGGATCTTTAAGCAACATGGGTGTTTACACCAATATGATGTGATATGATATGATAAGTATGGAGCTACTCTTATGTATGAAGTTTGACATGAAAGTGTATTTAGATTTTTAGCCCAATGAATCATGGTCAAGAAATGTATATGACTCTTGTTAAGTATGCATGAGAGTAATAAAAGTGAATTTGGCTTTTAAACCCAAATATGCATGGTTTGATGTTCAAGTGTCAAGTTTCCATTTTAAAGAATGTATATGTATACATATGCTTGTGGGATGACGATTTAGTACCGAGAAGGATTGGAGTAGTAAGTGGGCTATCCCCAAGGATCCCACTCCTTTCCCGAAACTATGTGTAAATGTAGGTATGGTACAAAAATGGGAGGCCCGTAAGGTATGCTATAAAAAGATATGATATGATATGATATGTTATGTAAATCCTTTCGAAATGACCGAGTCGCAAGGAAATGGTCATCACACCGAAATGGGAGGCCATAAGGTGTGGTGTAGATTATCTTTGGCAAGTAATCTTCTCAAAATCGATGGGAGGCCTCATCGAGGAAGTTCATGTTGTAGCTCACATGAGTTTGGATATTGATTATCGTTTCATCCCCTCTATACTATAAGCATTATGGAATCTCATGCTTCATGGTTATCATGGCATATTGATATACTATTCTTCCTTATATCATCTTTCTATGTATGTGCCTTTATCATCTAGGTTTTCTATAGGTTTATGTGCATATACATTTGCATGCCTATATACTTAGTGATTTATTGTGCTAACCCATACTCTTTGTCTAAATGTTCTAACCATGTAGGGACTGGTGATGACCTCTATCTCCCGTTGGGTGACGAGTGACATCCTTGAAGCTATTTGCTTGTGGTGAGCCCTTTTATTCAAGGGCAATAGCTATTTCTATCTTCCTTGTATCATTTTATTTTTACTTGCTTATTACTTGAGGGTGAGCCCGAATTATGTCGAGGCCTCGCTCTATCTTATATAGAGGCTATGTTGGACATGTTAGACTCTTGCATGTTGTATTATATTTTGATGTGATGTTATGACTATTGAGATTTGGTTATGAGAATGATGCCTCGATTATGATAATGATTATGTTTTAGACTTGTGAATATTGGGAATGTGCTTATGTAGAAAGTCCCCTAACCCGGTATGCCCCCATAGCTTAAGTCCTACTTACCTGCCCCTTAGAAATACTTGATATGTGCTATGTGATCTATGTTCATCCCATTCCCAGAAACATCCCCATAGCTTAAGTCCAAAGCCCTGTTCTCCCAAGAACTATGTGCTACGTGTTTACTTTTCTACGCTTTCAAACCGATGATGTGAGTGATGATGCTATGATGGTTTGATCGAGGACTTTCAGATTCTCCTTTTCTGTGTCACATCTAGGCCTCCCTTCCGGGTCGTGACAAAGATGTTATCAAAGTCCTAGGTTTGTAAATGATCCTCGGAGTCCAACATGCCGCGTCAAGTAAATTCTTGTTCATGGGTATGATGTGCACCATACCTATGAGCTAGAGGCTATGACGATGTTTTAGGAACTTTTCACTTCATTGTCCCTTGTGTCATTCCTTGTACTATTTATAAGATTCCCTGAATGTGGTGTTCTTGTCGCTCTTTCAAAACATGCCTCCCAGAAGAGCTTCCTTTCCCCGTCAGGCTCCCGCTATGAGGAACAAGCCCCTCAGGCACCGGTAGAGAAATAAGTGACCCACACCGAGTTTAGGAATATGGTATCTATGTTGGCCCAAGCAGTGGCTAACCAAGCCCAGCCATCTAATCCCCTGAATATTGGTACTAAGGCTTCTATAGTGAGATATTTAACCGGAATGAACCCTCCAAAGTTCTTTGGCTCGAAGGTGGACGAGGATGTTCAAGAGTTCATTGTTGAACTCACTAAGGTATTGACTATTATGGGGGTGAGTTTGGAAGAGAAAGTTGAGTTGGCTGCATATCAATTGAAAGATGTGGCCCAAGTATGGTATAGCCAATGGTTGGTTGAGCGAATGGTTGATGTCAAGGTTAGTTGGGATGAATTCAAAATGGCCTTCCTTGATGGTTTCTTTCATCTTGAACTTAGGGGAGCCAAAATGACTGAGTTCATCAATCTTCGACAAGGTGATATAACCATGAGGGACTACTCTCTTAAGTTCACTAAGCTGTCCAAATATGCCCCTATTTATGTAGCGGATCCCCGTGCAAGAATGCACAAGTTTATTTTGGGTGTTTCAAATTTGGTTGTGAAGGAGTGTCGAACTGCTATGCTCATCCACGACATAGACATCTCTAGACTCATGACTTATCCCAAGAAAATTGAAGGTAAAAGGGCCCGATTCGATGGTGGGTTCTCCAACTAGAGGGGTGGTGGCGGTTTTGGCTTGTTCCATCAAGGATAAGGTTCTAATGTGATGGTTACTAATCCAAGAGTGCCTCCTTCTAAGGCACAAGTTGGGGGTGGTCCCCGAATTTGTCTTTGTGGTCAATGCGGAAAGCATCATGTGGGCAATTGTAAGAGAGCTTCGGGTGCTTGCTTTGGATATGGGGTTTGGACCACAAAATTTCTAACTATCCAAAGGGTACAAATAAAGATCAAGCGGCTCCCGGTGGTCAAGGGTCGCCGAAAGCTCCGATTGGTGGTGCTCTTAGGAACAACCAATTTTATGCTCTTCATGCCTGGCAGGAGGTGGAGGAAGCTCCAGACGTCGTGACTGGTATGTTAAAAGTCTTTGATTTTACTATTTATGCCTTACTTGATCCAGGTGCAAATTTATCTTTTATGAGTCCTCTGTTGGCTGTTAAATTTGGTTTGAGTGTTGAAACTCTAAGGGAACCTTATTTGTTGAATACTCTCGTGGGTGAGTCTATTATTTCCCGGAAAGTATATCAGGGTTGTCATATCTCTGTGTTGCATAAAGTGTTCCCCGGTGACCTTGTAGAACTTGAGATGTATGACTTTGATGTTTTGCTTGGGATGGATTAGTTGCATGCATCATATGCCTCGATTTATTATAGGACTAGGCAAGTTAAATTTCAAGTTCTTAATGAACCTGTGTTGGAGTGGAAGGGTAGTGACTTCGTGGTTGAGGGTCGGTTTATTTACTACCGCAAAGCTCGAAAGATGATTTGTAAGGGGTGTATTTATCACATTGTGCGGGTTAGAGATATGGAGGGTGAGTCACCTAAGTTTGAAACAGTTCCGGTGGTTAATGAGTTTCCCAAGGACTTGCCCGGTATTTCCCCTGATATAGAAGTTGATTTTGTGTATATCTCTTTCTGAATACTCAACCTATTTCTATCCTTCCATATCATATGGCCCCTACAGAGTTGAAGGAATTGAAAGATCACTTGAAATATTTGCTAGAAAAGGGTTATATTAGGCCGAGTATCTCACCTTGGGGTGCTCCCGTGTTATTTGTAAGGAACAAGGATGGATCACTCTGAATGTGTATTGATTATTGGTAATTAAACAAGGTGACCGTTAAGAATAGGTACCCTTTACCTAGAATTGATGATTTGTTCGACCAACTTAGAGGTGCTACTCACTTCTCCAAAATAGATATTCGTTCGGGTTATCACCAATTAAAGGTGAGGGAGTGTGACATTCCCAAGATGGCCTTTCAGACTCGGTATGGTCACTTTGAGTTTGTAGTGATGTCGTTTGGGTTGACCAATGCTCCAACAGTGTTTATGGACCTTATGAATTGGGTGTTTAAACCATTCCTTGATAATTTTATGATGGTCTTCATTGATGGCATCTTGATTTACTCTCGAAGTGAGCAGGAGCATATGGATCACTTGAGGTTGGTTCTCCAAACGTTGAGGGAGAAGCAATTATATGCCAAGTTTAGTAAATATGTATTTTTCTTGGGAGAGGTTGCTTTCCTTGGTCATGTGGTGTCTGGTGATGGCATCAAGGTTGACCCTAAGAAAACTGAAGCGGTAAAGGATTGACCTAGACCATTGATTCCTTTGGATATTTGGAGTTTCCTTTGTTTAGCCTGTTATTATAGAAGGTTTGTTGAAGGTCTTTCCACTATAGCATCTCCATTGACTAAGTTGACTCAAAAAATGGCCAAATTTGTGTGGTCAAATGAATGTGAGAAAAGTTTCCAAACATTAAAGGATCGACTTACATCGGCTTTGATTTTGACTTTGCCAAATGGGTTAGATAGGTTTGTGGTATAATCTGATGTGTCGCGTGTTGGTTTTGGTTGTATGCTTATACAACATGGTAAGGTGATAGCTTATGCGTCCCGATAATTGAAAGTGCATGAGCAAAATTACCCAATCCATGATCTTGAGTAGGCGGCGGTGGTGTTTGCTTTGAAAATTTGGCGACATTATTTGTATGGGGTTCATGTGGATGTATTCACCGATCACAAGAGTTTGCAATATGTATTTACCCAAAGAGACCTTAATTTGAGGTAAAGGAGATGGTTGAAACTTCTAAAAGATTATAATATGATTGTCCTTTTTCATTTTGGCAAGGTTAATGTTGTGGCGGATGCCTTTAGTAGGCTCTCTATGGGAAGCGTGACATATGTGGATGAGGGGAAAAGGAGATAGTGAAGGATGTGCACCATTTAGCTAGGTTGGGTGTGAGGTTGGACAAGTCTAACAATGGTGTAATTTTTGTTCAAGGCGGATCCGAGTCATCAATAGTGGTTGATGTTAAGGAGAAACAAGACTTAGATCCCTCCTTAGTTGAATTGAAAAAATTGATTTCTGAAGGAAAGATTGAGGTTTTATCCCAAGGAGGAGATGGTGTGTTGCGGTACCAAGGCCGTTTTTGTGTTTTAGATGTTTATGTCTTAAAGGAGATCATCGTGAAAGAGGCTCATAATTATCAATATTCTATTCATCCAGGATCTACCAAAATACACCGAGATTTGAGAGAGTTATATTGGTGGCACGGAATGAAGAAGGACATAACCAAGTTCGTATCGGAATGTCCAAATTGCCAACAAGTGAAAGTGGAACATCAAAAGCCCGGTGGCATGACCTAAGATATCAAAATTCCTACTTGGAAGTGGGAAGACGTGAACATGGATTTTGTGGTTGGGTTACCCCATACTCGGAGACACTTTGATTCTATATGGGTTATGGTTGATAGAATGACCAAGTCGGCTCACTTCTTACCGGTTAAGACTACCTATAGTGCCGAGGAGTATGCCAAGGTGTATATTTTGGAGTTGGTGAGATTGCATGGTATGTCGATGTCTATTATATCGGATCATGGTATTCAATTTACTTCTCATTTTTAGAAGTCTTTTAAAAAAAGACTTGGTACTAAGGTCAATTTGAGAACCGCATTTAATCCTTAAACCGATGGACAAGCCAAAAGGACAATTCAAACCTTGGAGGACATGTTGAGGGCTTGTTTGTTGGAATTCAAAGGAAATTGGGATGATCATCTACCTCTCATTGAGTTTGCCTACAACAATAGCTTCCATGCTAACATTGGTATGGCTCCATTTGAATCTTTGTATGGTAGGAGATGTAGATCTCCGGTTGGTTGGTGTGAAATAGGTGAGGCAGCCTTGTTAGGACCAAATTTGGTTGTTGAGGACATTGAGAAGGTCAAGTTGATTAGGGAGAGTTTAAAGATGGCTCAAAGTCGCCAAATGTCTTATTCAGATGTTAGGAAGAGGGATCTCGAATTTTATGTTGGTGATTGGGTGTATGTGAAGATATCTCCCATGGAAGGCATCATGTGTTTTTGTTACGACCAGGATAGGGGACCTAGATGTGACATAGCGATGGAGAACCCGAAAGTCCTTGATTAAGCCATCATAGCATCATCACACACATCATCGGTTCGGAAGAGCGGAAGCTAAACATATAACTCATAAGCTCTAAGGGATTTGGGACTTGGGAGTCAAGCTATGAGGATGATGTCGGGAATGGGATAAGCATGGATGCACATAACACATAGCAATTATCTCTAAGGGGACGAGTAAGTAGGACTCAAGCTATGGGGGCATACCGGGATTATGGGACTTTCCACATAAGCACGTAGTCATTCACAATCCAAACATTCAAATCATAACATGATAAATGACAATTCTCATAATCAAGGCTAAATAAACATAGTGTTACATAACCAAAATGTTTAACATAACAAGTCAACATACAAGAGTTTAGAATGGTCCAACAAGCCTCTACATAGATAAGCGGGGCCTTGACAAGGTTTGAGGCTCACCCTCAATACATAGGAAAATAAGAGACATAATATAAAATAGGTAGATAGACGGTTGTTATTGCCCTTGAACAAAAGGGCTCACCACTAGCAAAGTCTTCACAAAATGATCAAGCGTCGTCTGGTAGAATGTAGATATCATCTCCAGTCCCTACATGGTTAGAACATGTAGACAGAGAATATGGGTTAGCACAATTAAGCACTAAGTATGCGGGCATGCAATGCATATGACAATGTAGTATGACCAAGAGTAATATAACAACATGCTATGCCATGATGCATGAGATGTAATCCTATGATCAATATATAGCGGGTATGTAATCTCAACCCACAATGGAGGGGACCCAAGCGAGCTACTACCCGTATCCGGACTACTTGCCAAGTAGTACCCTAGTCAACCCTTCAACAAGGGGATACATAACAAGTAAATCCCTATCTAGGGATAAACCCCATGGTGGTACATGGTTTGACGGAAAGGAGTATGGAACCTTGGAGATAGTCCACCCCGACTCTAATCCCTCGGTACTAAGTATCATCCCACGGGAATACATATATGTATAAGCCACAAGCCTTAACATATCATTTCAATACAAGAGTTTCATCAAGAGTTTCTTCATAACAATATTCCATGCATATGCCATGAATGAGGAACAAGAACATGGGTAATGGAATTCAAACTTAATTTCACAAATTGAAAGTTAATTCACCATAAATCATGAGAAAATCCATAATTAAAGGATAATGCAAATTACCCATGCATAGTTAAATCATAAAGGGACATGCATTTTGATTCTTCAAGAGTTTCCATGAACATTCATAAAATTCAAGCTTTAAACATGATTAAATCACCTAAAATCTAAAGCACATAATCCCAGTCAACTAATTACTTCAAAATTTGAAGAACCTATAACTTAAAGAAATCCTAAAATCGAAAATTAAAGGTTAGGGTTCTTGGGTCTTCAAGGATGGAAGAAAATCCTTAAATCAAATCCCACATACCTTACAATCACCAAAGGAATTGAAGATTCAAGCAATCAAATGTTGTCTCTCCCAAATTTCTTCAAGCATCAATAATGGAGGTCAAGAGAATTTAGGAAATTTCAAAGTGTAATGAGGAGGCTTAGAATGGATGAAATGGGGTTAGGGTTAGGTTAAGGGGGTTTAGGGGACCTTAGGATTCCTAAAAGGGGCCTAGGAATTAATTAAATTATATATTAATCATTAATAAAATAGACATTTAACTGTAAAATAGTGCTTTACAGAGGAGCTACAGTGGCCGTCTACTGGCTCACTGTCCGTACAAGTGGTCTTGTACCATGCCTTAGCCAAGTTTCATCACAAACTCTTGGAGGACTTTCTGGAGCACTTCACGAAGGGGGTTCACGGGCCGTGTGGCTTCACACGGACAGTGTACTGGTCCGTGGATCCACACTTTGCCCAAGAACTAACCCCACACCATGGCCAGCTTATTGCCCAACTTGACGGCCACCTACATGGGCCGTTTGAGGTCTCACGGACCGTGGGGTGGTCCGTGAGACATGACTTGGGTTATGCGGTGGGTCTTGGCCACCCTAAGGGCACTGGACCATGTTACGGACCCCCCACATGGACCGTGGACCCTCACATGGTCCGTGTTCCTTGCCTTTGGCCATTTCCAGGGCCTATTTCCAATATCTTTCGAATTTTAGGCAGTCTCACATTTTTTACCATAACTTCCTCATACGAACTCCGAATAGAGTGAAACCAATTGTGTGGAGAATCTAACTCAAAGAACTTAAATTTGATCTATATAATATCACATGGTTCAACCCGCATCAAAAGTTATGTTACCTCAAAGCTCACTGTCCAAACGGCCTCTCTAGGCCACCAAATGATCAATTTTGTGTTTGACCACTTAAACTCAACCTGTGACTACCAAAACTCAACCATGACTAGTATAACATCATAAAAGACCTACCATAAGGAGTTTTCAAAAGTTTTTGGGTCGTTACAACATCTCTCCCTTGGGAACATTCATCCTCGAATGAGATAAGACTAGACCTTGAGAACATCAATCACAAAACAAGAGACATGCTAACCAAAACTCAAAAGATCATGCATCATATGAAAAATCTTTCAAAATTCATGTCAAAACATCATTTAAATCATTTTCGTGCTCATGAATGCATGCAATGTCATGAAACTCAAGAAACAAAGAATTTGGACAATTTAAAGGATAGAACCTAGTATCTTAGGCTTGAGTAGATAGGAAGAGGTAAGGATATCTCTCCATCATGTCCAACTCTGCTTCCCACGTTGCACTCTCTACATCTTCATTCCTCCAAAGTACCTTAACGGAAGCCACCTCCTTATTGCGAAGCCGCTTCACTTGTCTATCAAAAATCTCAACCAGTACTTCTTCATAAGTCAAGTTCTATTCAATTGTCACACTTTCCAAAGGTGAAATGGCCTTGGGGCCACAAACCAACTTCCTCAACATATATACATGGAAAACCGAATGAATAGAGCTCATATCCAAAGGTAAGTCCAACCGATAAGCTACATTGCCAACCCGCTCCACAATCTCATAAGGTCAAACGTACCTTGGGCTCAACTTGCCATTTTTGCCAAAACGGATTATACCCTTCATGGAGGACACCTTCACAAAAACCCAATCACCAATATGAAATTCAAGGTCCCTCTTTCTCATATCTGAATAAGACTTTTGACGACTTTGGGTGGTCTTCAACCTTTCCCGAATCAACCTCACCTATTCAATAGCCTCAACAACCAAGTCTGGGCCTATCAAGGCTGCCTCACCAATTTCAAACCAACCAACTGGAGACCTACATCTCCTACCATACAAAGCCTCAAAAGGAGACATACCGATACTAGCATGAAAACTATTCTTGTAAGCAAACTCAATGACAGGCAAGTGATCATCCCAATTTCCCTTAAACTCCAACACACAAGCCCACAACATGTCCTCCAAGGTTTGAATTGTCCTCTCGGCTTGCCCATCGGTTTGAGGATGGAATGCGGTGCTTAGCTTTACCTTAGTACCAAGCCCTTTTTGAAAAGGCCTCCAAAAGTGAGAAGTAAATTGGGTACCATGATCCAATATGATAGACCTTGGCACACCATGAAACCTCACTAATTCTTGAATATACACCTTGGCATACTCTTCAGCACTATAAGTAGTATTGACCGGTAGGAAGTGAGCCGACCTAGTCATTCTATCAACCACAACCCATATGGAATCAAATTTTCTCCAAGTACGGGGTAACCCAACCACAAAGTCCATATTTATATCTTCCCACTTCTAAGTAGGAATCTCAATGTGTTGTGTCAAGCCACCGAGCCTTTGATATTCTACCTTCACTTGTTGACAATTGGGACATTCTGACACAAATTTAGCCATATACCTCTTCATACCATGCCACCATTACAACGCTTTCAAGTCTTTATGCATCTTGGTAGATCATGAATTAATGGAATATTGTGAATTGTGAGCCTCTTTCATGATAGTCTCTCTTAAGCTGTAACAACCCGAATATTTTTGAAATATACTTATGATTGGAATTATATGATGTACTAAAAGCCATGGTTGAGTTTTTGTAGCCACAAGTTGAGTTTAAGTGGCCGAATGCAAATTGGGCTAGTTGGTGGCCTAGAGGGACAGTTTCGGACGTGTACTTCAAATAGTCATAACGTTTGATGTAGGATGAAATATGTCTGAATCTACATATCAAATTGAATCTCTTTGATTTAGCTTTTCAACACAACTGGTTTCACTCAATTTGAAGTTCGAATGAGGGATATATGGTCCAAACGGTGAGACTGTCCGAAATTCGGAAGCCATTAGAGATAGGCTCAGAAAGGTGGCCAAGGAAGGGGCCATGGGCTGGGAAACTTTACACAGCTCGTCTAGGGTCTCTTCAAGTGTTCCATTGAGCTAGGGGTGGCCTGAAACCACCCCTAAGCCAAGTCTAAGTCAACGAAGCCTTGAACGGCTCATCCAAGACCAAACGGCCCGTGTACTGCCTCGTGAAGTGAGGCAGTAGCTTGGCCAATACAAGACTGACATTTTGAGGCTAAGTATGGTTGGATGAGATCCCCACACAACAAGTCACACCTTGAACGGAACGTCAAGTGGTTCGTGAAATGTAATAGAAAGTCCTTCGAATGTTCGTATTGAAGAAAATGGTTAAGTATGGTTGGACGGTTGGGTTGACGGGCCGTGCACTGTTGAAAGGGAACTGTAGAACCGTTTGACATTGCTTAGTTCCGGAAAGTTGTATTTTATTCTTCGTATTTTCATGATTTAACATTTCCCTAAGCCCCTTTTTGGTACCCTAAGGTCTCCTAAACCCCTAAAATATTTCCCAAACCCTTATTCACTAATTCAAACTCTCCTATACACTCTCTTAAGATTCTAGGACTCTCTTGGCCTCCATTGAAGCTAGCTTGTAGAATTTGGGGAAGAATACTTGATTAAGTTTGATCTTGTTGATTAATTGGTGGAATTAAGGTATATGGGACTTGATTCAAGGATCCTCTTTCATCCATAAAGATCCTAAGAACCCTAACCCTTTAAATTGATTTTTAACTTTCCAATTAGTTATGCGTTCTTCCAATATTGTTGTAGATTAGTGTTGGGATTTGAGTGTTGTAGAATTTAGGTGATTTAAACATGATTTTACACTTGAATTCATGGATGATTTATGAAACCCTAATTGTTCAACTTGCACGTTCAATTTCATGATTTAATTAAGCTTGGGTAACTTGCATTATGACTTATTCATGGATTTCTACATGTTTTATGATCAATTATTTTTCAAATTGTTAAATCAA
>JBCEWC010012105.1:0-16121 GCA_038996855.1 Solanum aculeatissimum
TCACAACATCACTCAACGAATATCAATTACTATTAAGAGTCTTTCTAATACATAGAATAAATCATAACCTACCTCAAATCGAAGAACGTCAAACAAGACAATTCACGATGCTTTTCTTCTCCTCAATGCCTCAGAAGGTGTCAAATCTATCAAATATGTAATATTTGTAAGAATACGAATCCAATGACACCCATATTGCTATATTTTATTTTTGACTCAAAAATCCGATGAAAATCCTAATTTTTCCTCTCTTCTTTTCTTTTCTTTTTCTTCCCCACATTTGTTTTCTCTGTTCTTCGTCGTCCGTCGTTCGTTTTTGTTGGTTCTTTTTCTTTTTAAGGGCTGCAGTTGCAACGCTTTATTCTTATATATATATATTTATTTATTTTTAATTTTTTTATTTACTTATTTATTATTATTTATTTGTTTTTAATTCTTTTTCTCCTTTTTTCTTTTCTAAATCCATTATATATTAAAATTAATAAAATTCTATTAACCTATTTTTAATAAATATAGAATAATTACTATAAAATATTAACTAAATTATTATTTTGATCCACCAACTAAATTAATTATCTAAAATTATTCCTTAACTAAATAATGAAAATTATTGAATAGTTCAAAAAACCCCTTTAAAATTTACGAAATAAATCTTTTATGGAATAAAAAGTTCTAGTACTCAAAACGACCTAATGGGTCGTTACAGATAATTAACAAAAATAAAATCTTCGAAATGATGTTTGCTAAATCATGAAAAAATAAATTCGTGACTAGATATACGTATATAAGAATACAATGAAAATACGTATATAATATAAATATACATGCACATACATACATGTATATATAATTTTAAAAGGTTAAAATTTTATCTATAATAATAATAATAATAATAATAATAATAATAATAAAATATATATCATATATATATACACACATATACATTCATATATATGTACATATATATAATTTTAAAAGTTAAAATAATTTACAAAAGGATAATGAAAAATAAAAATATATATATATATACACACATATAAATACATGTATACACATGTATATACATGTATATATATAATCAAAAAGTTAAAGTAGTATATATAAAAGATAAGGAAAATATGTATATGTAATATACACAATATTCGAACATCAAAGGACTATCATAAAAAGATCTAAGGAACTTTTGAATTTTTCAAAAATAATTATTTCAAATTATTGAAAATTTGAAGAAGCTCGATAATTAATTTATGTCGTGGAAGGACAAAATTGGATGTCAACAACTGTTCGTTACAGTTTTGAAATTTAACACTACAAAAACTGTCACTTTCAAAAAATAATATATAAGTAAATGAACATATTTCACGGAGAATATTTAAAGACTTATAAATCTTTCTTCATCACTTCTTTCCATGTTACGACATTTTTAAAATTTTCACTCAAAGAAAATAATCATACAATTCCTGCAATTTTATTGCGCAACAAAAAGGCAGCAGAAAGATTTGTAAGTATGAAATTCCTCCAAGGCCAAATCTTGGATCAATTTGATATATGCTTCATGTGTCAATCATTTTTAAAATTTTAAATTGTTGATTATGTGTATCAACACTTCTCTAACAGAACTCATGTACTATCTAATTAATTGAGTGCATAATGTACCAACATGGGTTGTGATGCACTGGTGGGAGTACTTTATCCTTAATCAGAGGTCTCGAGTTCGAGCCTTGGGAATGGAAGTGCATAACATGATGGACTTGTTTTGTGCTTGAAGTGTATGCACAAGTATTATGTATGTATTGAAATTTTACTTAATTGTCGCTCCTTTTTAATTAGTCTATTACCATATTCGCATTCAAGTACTTCTATAAAAGTTCAACAGACGTTGACATACGACTTCTATGTATAAATTTGCTATTTTTTATTTAATTTTCTCTTTCTTTGAATGTGGCTATAGAGCAGTTGAGACAACGCCACCATATTAGTTTCAAATATTTATTATTTGTTGGTTTGTTTGATTTGACTTTTACTTCAACGGTAATATTCATAATGAAATTTGTGTAGTGCCTTATGTATATGACAATTTATTGTCAGTAGAATACTAGATTTTAGATCATAAAAGTTACCATACTCTTCAATTATCAAAAAAAAAAAAAACCTATTAATATCTATTTTTTACTATTAGTACCCGTATGACACCATAACCATTCCCAAAATGGTAAACTAACTGCACAATTATAATACAGATGTTCTGGACTTTACAATTTGTTCAAATATTTTTTGGCAATTTAATATTTTAAAAGTAAGGGCAGTTTTCAAGATAGGAAAAATTTAGGATTGAAAATTTTAAATAAATAAATTGTTTCATCACCATAAATATTACTTCATATTGGTTGATTTAAATTAAATTTTAATATAGAGAGTTGATAACCTTATTTTATCTATTGTTATTATAAACTAAATAATTTATCTATATATAATATGAAAGGTAAAGAAATATCACGTATCAATACCATAAAAAAGTATTTATTATTAAAAATTATTATTATTACCTATTATAATAGAAGAGGCAAATATTATCACGTGTCAATACCATAAAAAATAATTATTATTATTATTAAATTAAAAATACATTAAAACTTTTATTTAAAATTAATTTGGACATTATATATCCTTATTAAACTTACACATTAAAAAATTATAGAAAAGAAAAAAATTCTAAGTGAACATTAACTTCCCACTTCAATTTTGGTTGAAAGAAAATAAAGGTCAAAGTAAGTAAATGTGCAACATATAAGTTGGGTTATTCAATTATTCTGAATAATATGAATAGTACATATTATTAACTAAATATATTAATATTAGTTTTGAGAATAATTAATTTAAAATATTATTTAACTTTCTTTAAAAATGGTTAACTACCCCATACAAACTGAACATAAAAAATAATGAAAAGAAAATAAAAAAATTTCTAACACTCAATATTAACTTCCCACGTCATTTACATTTTACATTCTTAAAAAAATTTCAAGTTTTAATATTTAATTTAAATGAAAAGAAAACAGAATTAATAGTGAACACAAAGAAAATAATAAACAGGGTACTTAAAATATAAAAAAGGGGGACAGTTTAATTAAAAAAAGTGAATAGTTTTATTTGGCGGTGTTATGAATAACATGGTAAAATAAATATTCTACATTTTATCTTCAAATTTATATACCTATATTTAGAAGAATAAACCACAAACAAATCAAAACATTCACTTTCAAAAACATTCTTAATGAAACCAACACTTACTTTTTTCTTATATATTTGCTCTTTGGATTTGTTTGATAAGAAGGTTTTATATTTTCTCAATAAAAATTAGTTTATATTTGTAGTATAATTTTATTTTGTTCATTTTTTTCTTTTTGAAGCAAGTTCAACATAATATAATAATTAATATAAAGTAATAAAATTAAAAAGAACATTGTCAAAAACAAATTATAAAGTGAATTTTGAAAAAGAAAAATATATACAAATACATAATTATTTTTAATAGATCCATAAATTATTAATAACATAAATTAATTGTTAATATAATAAAAATACAATTTCCTAAAATCTACTTGAAAATAAATTTATAAAAATATTATTCACCAGTAAGAATTATGTAGCACTAAAATATCATATAATTATATAATTTTTTAAAATATCATATGATTGATATATATTTTTCGAAATATCGAAAGAAAATTTAAAAATTTTAATAGTATGCCTACAATTTGATATTCATGTTACTAAAAACCTTTTAATGTTATGCTTAGCATTATCATAATCGTAGAACTTTTCTTAGTTATAATTTATTTTAATATAATGATCGAATTTTCTCACATTCTAATTATTCTAACAATAGGACAATATGAATGGGGTAAAGAGTATTTCTGATTTTGAATAAATTTAAAAATAAAACTTACGTTAAATTTTAAAATTATCAGTAGATCAATATTTATATTTACATTTATCAATTAATCGTGCAACGCGCGGGTATATATACTAGTAATTATAATAATAATAGTAGTAATAGTAAAAACAATTCGTAATTTTTTTTTATTATCTCTTTTTAAACTTCCTGTATTTTCTTTAAAAGAAAATTTAACTAATTAAATATGGAGAGTCAAAATTGGGTGTCAATGGTGGTGACACTTACCTAATCCACAAAGGTGAGTCAACCCATACTTAAACAACCCAATATAATAATAAAAGTTAAAGATGACCAGTCTAAGGTAGTAGATAAACACAAGAAATTCAAACTATAACCATTTCAGAATTGGTGTCACATATACAAGCCACTAGACAACAACACTCGAAAGAAAGTACAAATCTCAATGTCTAGTTCTCGAATATAATATAACATAAATATAGAATCCTCAAGGGTTTGCTAAAGAGACAAACCACTACCTCTCAAGAATCTAGAAGCTTGATCCGACAATGAGAAATCAAATTAGGAGGAGCCGAGCTCACAATCTACAAAAATGTAGCAAGGGGGTGAGCACCAAACAATATGGTACTTAACAAATGGAAATTAAACCTGAAGTAAAGCAATAAAGAACACAAGTACTCCTATTCACTCAACCACATACCGCAGAACTGCACACTTGCACTCAAAAAAGGCTCAGCCAACAATAATATACAAATGTATACACATTATAGAATACTATCTAAGAATAATCAGCCGATTCCCAGAGTCAAATAATTGAATAGTTTGTCAGTAATATAAAATTATAATCTCAAAACATAGTATCCTCATAGTCCAATCTCCACAATGTACAAGGCTCAAGTTACCAACATATATCATAATCTTTCAATAGTTCAATCTCAACAATGTACAAGATTGAAATTATCAACATATATCATAATATTTCAATAGTTCAATCTCAACAATGTACAAGATTCAAATTATCAACAAAAATCACAATATTTTAATAGTCCAATCCCAATAATGTGCAAGGTTCAAAGCATTCAACTCATCACACATGATACATATAACAACTTCAAGAAAGAATATAATGACCCTCCAAGTCATTTCTATGGTTCCGCGAATATTATCAGTTTGAATATTTGCATAGTGACTGTGGGATATTTGTGACTTATTGACAGTGATCATTCGATTGTTGGGTGAATCATTTGACATTTATACAGTATTTTGAGTTAAACGAGAGGTTATAATCGTAAAATAAATTTTTAGGTTAAGTCCTAGTAGACTGCCTCAAAGTGGAATTTTGATGGTTCCATTAGCTTCAGAACGGTCAAATTACACTAGGAGCATGTTCGGTACAATTATATTGAGTTTTGCAAATTTAGCCGCTGGAATGAGTTAATAGTTGACTTTAGTCAACATCCTTGGGAAATGTGCCCTAAATGGAAATTTTAACCACACCGTTGGATCCGAAACATCAAGTTTGATCTAGAAGGACCTTTCGTTCGATTCTCGGGGCTTTTGGGTGTGCTTTTGTCCCTTCGATATTGAGAAATAGGACCCACATTAGAATAAAATGACCTTCGATGGGAGGAATTTTGACTACACCATTGAGTCTGGAATGTCATATCTGATCAGATTTCATATATGGATTATATTTTTTCCAATCTGGATGAGGACAGAGCATCAAAATTAAGTTTGAGTGGTTGCTGAAAGATAAAAGAGGCTGGTGACATGGACGAACCACAAGCCGCCATGTGTCAAAGGCGGCAAAGTGATATATGTACCCAAAATTCACTCCAGAAACGCAAAACGTGTGAGCTAGTTTTTGATCAGTAATTTCTCCTCCATTTTTTGTTCGATTTCAACGATTCAAAAGGCTAACTTGTGTATTTTTTCTAGAGGAACATCGTGGAAATGTTGGAAATTGATTTTTGTGCGTCGTTTGAGGTAAAATTTACTTTGTTTTGCTATATTTTGGATATGTTTATCAAAAACTTCGAGTTGTGATTTTTTATTTATTTTGAGTCAAAGTTTTGGTGAAATTTGGGTCTAGTTTGTACGTTATTTTGAGGCACACATGGTGGTAATATCAGAATTAGTTGATAGCGCTCCGTTTGATGCAGAAATCTGATTTTAGCTGTTGTTATGTTGCTGTTTTTTTGAAATTTTGAGTTGCAATATCTCGGCCATTTCTTATCGGAATTAAGTAAAATTTGGGTCTAAATTGTACTACTTTTCGAGATCTAAGTTATGGTATATTTAGATTTTATTAATTTAATCAGATTTTTGAGTAAATTGGCAAAGAAGTTATTGTAATAAATGTCTCTTTTTCTGATAAGAAATACAACTTCATTTTTTAGCCGTTTCTCTGCTTTCTGGGATCTGTTTTGGGCTCAATTTCTAGATATGGACTCGGGGTGATAGAGGAATCATTTTACGAGGATTGGTTTGGTATTCGAGCGTGGGTCCCATTTTTTCCATTTTAGTTGCATTTGATGTATTTTCCCTCATTTCTGAAGATATTATAGCCAAAATGGTTGTATTGATATTTTAACTCATATTTTGACAGCTGACTGACATTTGGACGTCATCAGGGAGGAAAAACTCGCATGGATTGATTTAGAGCACATGGATTCGTCTTTCAGGTAGGCTAGGCTTTCTTTACCTATAGACTGAGCTGAAATGCATGTATATTGAGAACTTGGTTGTGGTTGGAAGTCCTAAGTAAGATATGTATATATGTCGTGCAGCTGATTGCTCGTAATATTTTCTGCTATGCATTTAAACACTGTTGTCATGATTTATTAATACCTATTTTCCTGGACAACCCTTGTACTTAGTATATGGGGTAACTATGGTTATTTTGGGATACCTATGGTTGTTCTGGACTGTACTAGCCATGATCGCTATAGTAGTTGAGTGTTGACATTGTTGAACTATGAAAAGGCCTGGTAAAGGCTGGATATGGGCTAATGCCCTGTGACAGGTACATATTCTAGCTTAACTTCTATTTGTAGGAATGTGTAGCCTGATGCTACTGAGGTATGCTGGTTGTGAGGCTATTTGTTGATTATATGTTGTATTGTGAACAAACTCTGGTATAGATATGATTCTGATGGGTCGACTTGTTCGAATACCTATGATACAGTCGTACTATTGATTGATTCTGGTATAGATATGACTTTACAGGCCTTGGTTTTTCTGGATACTTATGATATAACTGTCAATTGTCCTTTAGGTTCGGGACCCTGTTGGTTATGCTTCGGGTCAGGGACCCCGTCGATTACTTGTGGGTCAAGGACCTAGTTGATTTTTCTTAGGTTTGGGGTCTAGTTTATTTTCCTTGGGTTTAAAGCCCAGTTAATTTTCCCTGGATTTGAGACCCATAGTTACTCAGAGTACTGGTGATTGACTGGGATGTGGTGTTTTTCTCTTTGGATGGGCATGACCCAACATTAGTCTGTGAGATATATACTTCTGTATACAATTATTAGTCCTTATGCATTTGTTACCCTTATTGAGGTTAGGATTAGCTAGTGTTGTCTGAGGGATGGTGACGTACGATTGTGTGGGTTGGATTGTGTGTGATATATAGATGTTATGAGTGTCGTTACCTACGTTTACTCTGACATGATATGACTCAGGAGTTCCAGATCCGAATAGACTGGTTGAGTGAGTTCTGTTTTGATACCTTGAGACCTAGATGATGTTTCCCGCTACTTTTGAGCTCTGGTGGCCACGTTTGAGTGTATGAGACCCGAGCGTCGTACCTCGCGGTCCAAGTCCGGTGACCACAACTGGGATGTCGGGTGGTAGATACTGATTTTGAGGTCCGAACACCAGTGGTTGTTCTTGTGTTCGAGGCCCAGTGGTTGTTCTTGTGTTCGAGGCCCAGCGGTTGTTCTTGTGTTCGAGGCCCAGTGATTGTTCTTGAGTTCTAAGACACTGCAATTTATTCAGAGAGATATGACATACTAATTGTTTTGGGTCTAAGACCCCGTTGATTATATTTTGGGTTTGAGGCCCTATTGATTGTGTTAGGGAGATTTTTTCTCCCGCAAGGGATACGTCCCACCGTTATGTATATTGTCAGACCATTTTTTCCTGTCTGACTACCTTGACCGGAGGCCAGGTCGGGAAGGGGGTTCGAGGCCTCGTTCATATTATAAGGGGGTTCGAGGCCCCGTTCATATTATAGGGGTTTGAGGCCCCATTCATATTATAAGGGTTCGAGGCCCCGTTCATATTATAGGGGTTTGAGGCCCCATTCATATTATAAGGGTTCGAGGCCCAGGTGACAGTTAGGGGTTCGAGGCCCTACGTGACAGTTAGGGGTTCGAGGCCCCATGTGATGTCGTATACTAATCCCTGTACCCCTCCACCTATACACACACCCCGATTGTGCGTGGGTGTACCCTCTGGGCTTATGAAGGCTTAGGGGGCATTCAGGCTTAGACACTAGGACCTTACACCCACGTACAGTCGACCTATAATCATGTGATATTTAGAGTTGGGTTCTATTATGACTCAGTTGATCAAATTGTGTGCGGGTCTACCTTCAGGTCTTATGGGGCCCAGTTGGCATACAGGCATAGATATCAGTAGCTCTGGATATTCTATAGTCTCCTTCTGTTTTGACGACCGTCTTTTGTATTCAGACACTGGCCTTGTATACGTAGATTGGATTTGTATGTGTGGATTGCTATTCTGATTATTTATGTAGATATGTATATTTTATTTTGAGTCTATAGTAGCTCTGTACAAGTAACTTCCAGGTCCTGGGATAGGTTGTTGTTGGCTTATTTTGTATGTTGTTAGCTATCGTTATGCTTAGCCATTAAGACATGTGCCAAGAATTTTGGGTTGTCTTGCCTGTAGGTGGGATCTAGCAGGTGTCATCATGACCAGAAAGGTCGGATCATGACAAAGAAATATTATGAAATTGAGTGAATGCTATGAAATTTAAACAATGTGATGCAATGTCAAATAATTATAATGCATGTCTATCCTACGAAATACATCCACTGATATAATTAGGTTAGAACCCAAGGGAAGCATATCTATCCATGTACCTGGCCCGGCTCGTGAAGCCTCTTCTCGATGTTTCAATATCTCATATCTGTGTTTTCCATCACGGATGTGTGGCCTGATCACTATTTCTATATCAATGTTTCCCGCTACAAACGTGTGGCCTGATTCCAATTTCTCTTTCAATGTCTCATCAGTGGAACTCACTCAAAAATGCACATAAAACACATAATCATATGGTGCAAAAATGAGAAGTGCATGCAAGATTCCACAATACAACACAATCATAGATTCAAGTCAATATCACAGTATACAAGGTGTGATGATGGGTTTGATTCCAAGCCTATAATCATTCCTCTAGCCTGCAAGTGGAACTCAACAACAATATCTCTAACATATTTTTCACAATAGGCACAACATGATCCATAATTTCACATTTATGTATATGTATCACAAGGGATTGTCAATATCAAAACACAAGTCAATACATATCAATCTTTAACCATCACTTTCACAAGTATAGAAATATTCAAGATGTCCACACAAATCTTTTACTCACAATTCTTCAATCATTTCGTTGTCTTTCAACATTTGAGTCATCATTAACACATTACATAATAATCACAATATAACATAGTTCAATTCTATCAATTACCCTTAGTCATCATAACTTAAGATAATTCATAATTTGAGTTCTTACTTCACAACAATTAGATCCACAGTTTTCAACAATATCTCAACATAAGCATTTAGCTCAACATTTCACATAAAGAGATTCAATAGATAATTCCATATAATATAATTCAAAGTTCAATAGACAAAACATCGTGAACACTTTCACATTATCAACAATGGCATCACAAGCTCATTTCACAATATTATCATCCAAGTCTAAGTCAACAACTAATGGACATCATCTCATAATTCAAGTCATATATGTTATTATTTTTTCCTTCCCATTACTCAAATCATACTCATTAGAATAGTTCACTAACTCCCAAATTTCACATTGCAAGAAAATACTAAGTTCAATCAACTCAATAATGGTTAGGGTTCACTTGCTTCAATCAATACCTAAATCAAATAAAAGAAAATCTGATAATTCACAAGTTCACAAATATTCACAATCCCACAATTATTTCACAAGTTAAGAATTCACAACATTTATAACTACCCAATCCAAAATTCCATGATTAAAGCCTATAATAATATAATTCTACCCCATTTCATGCCACAAAAATCACCTGAACCCACATACATAGGATAATACAATCATACTTAACAAAAGGTCAGAAGTCCACTTGTCTTAATCAAAGTCACAATCAACTCAAATCCAAGTTTTCTTCCCTTTCTACTCCAAATCACCACAATCTCAAAGGTCAAACTGCACACGAACTAGCCAATCGGATGAATGATTCCATAAAATTAACCACTATCAAGAATAACGCGTCAAAAGGAGTCAATTGATACTCATATTGATAGGAATTAGGTCCAGGGGTAAAATGATCAAAAATTAGATCATTTTTCAAAAGTCTTGAATTTGAAAATTGAACTCAAAATTAAGTTTTGCACATAAAATGGAGTTTGTGGGTTAAAATCCCATAAAATTTGAGTAGAAATTGAGGGAGAAATCATCATTTAAAATTTAAATTATGTTTTTGAAAACTCATAAAAATTGAAGGGTTGAAACCAAAAATTTCAATTCAAAATCGTAATTTAAATGTTGAAAATCAAAGATTTAGTGTTTAGAAAACTTACATATAAAAATTCATGAAAAATCTTGCTTAAAATTGCACCTCCAATCTTTTTAGAATTCAAAAATGAAAGAAAATTATGGAGTTGCCAAAATGGGGAAGAAAGGAATATTTTTTAGCAATAAAGTAAAAGAAAAAAAGGATGTTGACTCGGTTGACCCATATTGACTCGCATTGACCGCAATCAACTTGCACCAACACCCTTCAAAATATGCTTTTTGACCCCCGAAACTCTATAAATATGAATCAAATGTCATGCCCTGATTCTACACCCTAGACATGGTCGACAGTTGAAAACCATTGTTGGTCCCCAAGTGAACCCTTGGCTTGGCTGACTTACTCAACTAAAAACTTTAACTTGCATGCAGAAGCTTTACAAGATGAATCTTTTAAAATATTTAATAAAACTCAAAGAATCTCAATCATGCTTTATACAAAATCTGAAAATATCTCTTTATACATATAGTAATAATGGTTAAAATGTCTGAATGAAAAGACTAGACTGAATCACTAACTCTATCCATTAAGTCTCTACTATACTGAAGATAGGTGTCGCAACAAGACCCACGATTACCTGACTATAAAATAAAATACATAAACTAAACTAACTAGAGTCCTCTGAAAGCGAAGAGGTCTCACCAATTGCTTCTAGAAAGTTGTCTTACTGAATGTCTGCTATCATGTGGATACCTGAATCTGCATCATAAAATGATGCAGCGCCAAAGGGCGTCAGTACGTGAAATGTACAATATATAAAATAGCCAAAACAAAAACTCAAAATAGGATGCTCAGCTCAGAGACTTAACTCAGGATATAAATCAATAACATAATTAATGCAATATAAGTAAAACATCTGGTTTAATGCATAATTAAATGTAACTCAGTCTATATCTGGAAACAATATATACTTTAGCTTGGGGAGTTTCTCTAATCGACGACCATCACTATGAGCATATGATGATACAACGGCTTGTCCACGAGATTTATCCCATACCTTGCCAGCGTAAGGGACGAAGTGTTGGGGATCTATATAAACTGGGCCATCTCAGTGCCTTGTAAGGAGTTGTACATCTGGTACAATCCTATCCTACAATGGCTACGTAGTTTATAGGATTGGAGTTATATGAACTCGTACCCACATTGGTGCTCAATACTACTCCCAAAACATGCATTGTGCTCAATAACTGTAAAAATCTCCCACTTTAGGGGAAAACTGAAAATCTGCTACTTGGAGCCTTGACTCAACATATTTTTTTAATTGATTTTTCTTTCTCAAAACTGATAATACTTTTTCATAACTGGTAATGTTTTCTTTAAAGAAAGAAAGTAGTCATGTTCTTTACTAATAAAATAATGCATTTAGAACTATTAAGTTCGTTCAAACTCTGAAATTTATGCATGATGAATAGTAATGAATAAATCCCTTAACTGACTCGATTGCTCTTTCAAAATTGATAAGCTATGCTCAAAAGATAGTATAGTAAATAGGCTACTTGTATAATTCATGTTGAGGTACTTCTTGAAACTAACTCATACTTTGGACTGGATAACTTTTTAATGCAATTAAAGCATGATAATGGAATGGTTCTCAAAACTCATCTAGGGTTCTTGTAAATATAGTAATATTTCAAGAATCTAAAGAGATGTACTCAACAATGAAGTTCTTAACATAATAATAATGGGATAATAAGAATTTCATGATAAAGTTCTATAATTTCTCCATAAGATCATAGGAATGAAAATTGATTTGACTCTTGACTAAAATTCTTGATAATAAATATAGATTAGGCACAAAAATAGAATTTTAGGTGGCCTTACATACCTGGACATGAATTTTCTTGAAAAATTGGAGAGACTTTCTCAAGCCCTAACCATTCGCCTTTTCTCCCTAATCATTATTCTCTGAAGGAATTTTGTGAAAGTGAAAAAGAATGGGTGTAGGTTACTGATTTTAGGGTAAAAACGACGTTAAAAGGATCGGATTTTGGTCTAGGATGGGTGGGGAAAAGACTAGAATGTCCTTAATTTTTAAAACTAAATGTCAAATATCATGGTGGAGCAAGTCCTCGTTCATTTTTCGACGAAAATCTTAAAATGCGTTCAGAAACTGTTTTTCCACAAAATAACACATACATCTCATTTGTCAAATGCGCTTTATGTGTAATTTTACGTAAATCATTTTTTGATCGATTTTCTAATCCCATAGAAATAATGGGACCAAAATTAAGTGCAAGTCCACGACACGGACATGTTGTGCACTTTTCTAAAATTGCATTTTTGCCTTGAAAAATTATCTTTTGGTTTGGTTGCTCTAAAAATCAACCAAGATTATTTTCTCACGTAAATTTTTGTATTGATCATATTTTCGGCCTCGAATTTGTCAAAAGAGTTTGGAAAGATGCGTTATGCGAGCAATATTTTGTCTAGGAGTATTTTAGTAATTTCTAGGATGTAACACCGAATATGCAACCCCACCAGAAATGACATTTCGGACTCAATGGAGCCATTAGAATTTGCATTAGAACTTTCAAACTCTGAATGTTGATCAAAGTCAAATTATGGTCCAAATTCAATTGAAAATGCAACTTTGGGTCCAAATTTTTCGTTTTAACTCCAAATTTAGTTCCGTTAGTTCTCTAGACCAAATTCCGCATTTCGGAGCTAATGGAATTGACAGAATTGCATTACGACACTCAAAATTCAAGATGACCTCAAAACTCAAAATTTTCAATTTTACGTCTTTAAGAACTCTTTTTCTTTTAGAAAAATTCTAATTTTTTACAAGGTTTTCAAAATTTGACTTTTAGACTCAACCAAATATGACCCAAGACAACTTTCGAGAAGATCAAAATGGTAATTTTATCGAGGATGCCAAAAATGACTTTCAAGGTCATTACATCAGATTGGACTTTTTTTAAAGAAATAAATAAGAAATGGTCTAAAAAACTATTAAACTTTAAATTAGTAGAAAATATATTCTTTGTGATACTCCATTGATATATTGATATCATATAGGATTGAACTTAATTTTTTATGGTACTCCATCGATCTATTGTTACCCTATTGATATCATATAGTTTTGAGCTTTTTTTAAGAAATAAAGTAATTAAGAGAAAACTATTAATGTTACAACTTATTTATTAAATTCTAAATTAGCAGAAAATATATTCTTGTGATACTCCATCGGGCATTGATACCATATTAATATCATATAGGACTGAGTTTAATTCTCTATGACACTCTGTCGGTATATTGATACCCTATCAGTATCATATAGTTTTGGACTCTTTTTTTAAGAAATAAAATAATTAAGAGAAAATTATTAAAGTCGCAAACTTATTTATTAAACTCTAAATTAGTAGAAAATATATTCTTTGTGATACTTTGTCAATATAATAATATCATATTAATATTATATAGGATTGAGTTTAATTCTCTGTGATACTCTGTCGAGATATTAATACCTTATTGCTATTACATAGGGTGGACGCTGACGTCAGCACATGAATTTTAATAATAGACAAACTATGGGGGTATTAGTTGTAATTAATTAGGGGATATAAATATAAGTGGGTATATGAATATAAATAAGGGATAATTACACCCACAAGCCACTGAGAAAAGTTATTTACACAAAAAATAGCTCATTTTTTTTAATTACTAAAATTAGTCACTCGACTGCATTTTTGGCTATTTGCTTACTTTTCTCTTTGGGCATTCGGTCCTTTCGTTAGTGGCCTGGCCACTGGCCCACCTTCAGTTTTTCCTTCTTCTTCTTCTTCTTTTTTTTAAAAAAAAATTAATTGGCCATTTGGCCTTGAGTTTGCTTAATTTTTTTTTGCTTTGGTCTTTTTCTTCTTGATTTTTTTTAAATAATTTTTTTAGTTTTTTGTTTCAACTCACAATTTGACTCTATTTATTTGTCCATTTGATCTTTTTCTTTTTTATTTTTTAAAATAAATCTTTTTTTATTTTTAGTTGTGCTATGTTAAAAAAAATTTTAAATCCTCGATGTTTTTAATTTTTTTTTAATTATTTCACTTCTTTTGTGATTGTTTTTGGTCATTTTATTATTTATTATTTATTTTTTTATTTTATTAAGGTAGGAATGCATGATAGTCAAATAAATATTGATATCGATACATTACCTAATTATTTATACAATATTAATACACGATCATGCACCATTTATATAATGTTGATACATTCCATACCTATTTATATAATATCGACACACATTTGTATATAGTTTATACAATATCAATACTCGTTTACAAATTATTTATGCAATAATGATACATGCTTATACGCAATTTACAATATCAATACATTACATGACTATCTATACAATAATGATACACGTTAATATACATGTATGCAAAATCGATACATGAAACAAATACATGATTTAAAAAAAAGAATTTTTTTTTTACATAAAAAGCCAAATCAAAATAAAAATAAATAAATTTTTTCGAAAAAAATGTTACCCCAAAAATACATGAAAAAGTTTTGTTTTGTTTTTTTTTTGAATTTTTTTTATATAAAAAGTCACTACAAAATAAAAATAAAATAATTTTTTTAAAAAATAAACTCTACCAGGAAAAAAAAGGAAAAAGGGTAATTTTTTCGAATTTGGGCGGCTTTTGAGCAAAAAAGATCTAATGGCCTTGAGCTGATTTGATTTGTGTTGAGTCCATGACCTTCTTAGGCTATTTTTTATGTGAATGAAAAGTGAACTATATTTTATGTTAACAAATTTTTTTATTGTATATATATTACTTTTAGCTTTCTGTAAAAAAAGAAGTGTTCAGCCCGAGCTCCTATCCATTAAGAAATTTAATCGAATTTGTTGGGGTAAGTGGGACTCAGGGGCGGACCTAGGGTAGGGGATTCGAACCCCCTCGGCGAATAATTACACTGTAAACATAAGGTAAATTTTCTATATTTTCGTATATATATTAAATTTGAACCCCCTAAACAACAAGAAAAGTCTAACATAACGGTAGGTCTCCTTTTAAATAAACATTCATGCTCAGGGTTTGAATCCCACTCAAAACATTATTTTTTAGATTCTCTTAATTATTCCTTTGGAAATTATATTTTGTTGGTTTAGTCGCACATTTATACTTTTATATTTTGAACCCCCTGAGTTAAAATTTTGACTTCGCCACTAGTGGGACTAATTGGTTAGTTACTGAAATTGACATAATAAGTGATTATCATCATTAGGGATGGCAATGGGGCAGGGCGGGGCGGGGCGGGTGCGGGTTAGGATTTTTCTTAAACTCCCATTCAAACAGAGATCTACCTCTCTGGTCTCTTAAACTCCCATTCAAACAGGGGCCATAGCAGAAGCTAGAAGAGCTCTTTGGTACTAGAAGAGC
>JBCEWC010012106.1:0-16120 GCA_038996855.1 Solanum aculeatissimum
TCTCCATACAGATACTCCATACGTGTTATTCACCATATTGGAGTACCATGGGCTGCTCTGACCATATTTGTTACTGAAATCCATGGCTTTCATGATTGCTTCAAATGCTTTGTCTAAAGTATTTAGGGAAGCTTTGCAACTTCTTCTAATCTCTCATCGTCTTCATAACTTTTGCTTTGGCTGGTTCTTGATTTTCTTCTGTTTTGATTTCTTTTAATTTTTTATTTTTTTTGCTTGCGAATGTTTAGGCTGGTCTATGTTTAAGACTAGTTCCACTACTTAGAGCCCCACCAGGGCCTTTAGCATCCCCAATCTGGCATCCCCCTAGGCACATCCATGCTTACACAGACGTGCATGCACAAACAAAACTGATCTATTTGAAGGAGTGAAAAGTGCCTTTCATGTATTCCTATTCAGGAACATTCTCTTCCCTGAAGTTTGATGTCTCTTTCATTACCAAACACTATGTTAGTAGTTGACTATAACTCATCGATGTATTCACAGTCTGTACATGTGATGATTACACTGTCAACTTTCTTGTCCTTCCTTAATAACCTGTTTCTGGAAATATTATTTGTAACATCTCTTTTAACTTGGTCATATTTGAATGAAATGTTTTGTAGTTATGTATTTATCTTCTGACAATACGTAGTCAATCTTTCTGGTGTAGGCTGAAGGTGCTCAGGAGTTGGCTGCCATGACTGGTGCTCCTCCAGTTATTGAACAAAGAGAAGAGCAGCATGATCCTTTGGCTATGCCAGACGTTGACCGGTAAACATTGCATTTGCAGCTTCTTCTTGTGTACTTTAATCTGTTTAGGTGCTTTGTTCGACTTTGCATGTGAAGAAAAACTTCTTCTCTGCCCTCCCACCTACTTTTAACACTCAAGAGTTTCTGACCTAATGCTAATTGTTTCTTACGACAGGCTAAATAATGCTTACCTTGCTGTCCATGCAAGCACAATCTTGGGCCGACCATTGTGGCAGAGGACATCATCGTTTTCACAAGTATAGACTTCACCATCACAGAGATACTGTACCTGTTTGAATGGAGTTTAGTGACTTGGCCAGCCTTCAAACTGTATGCTGCATTTCAGTCTTACATGCCTAATGCTACTTTCTGAATTCTTCCTCCAAAATCTCCCTTTTTGATTTCTTCTTTTTTCCAGTGTAATTATAGCCTTAGATCTCTCAGTGAGTTGGGTATCTTTCAGCTATTACTAGCCATACATTTTGTATGTTTTAAGGCTACCTTACCTTCAGTATACTTCTCTCAAAAACCAAGAGATAACTACCTATATTTATGGAGAGTGGATATGGTGGAAGAGTATTTTATGCAAAAAGAGTATACATGTTAATCATACATATGTTACATATGATATGTACAATCTCCTTACCATATGCTACATGTATACTCCTACATATATATCTGAGGGTAGTTAAGCATTTACCATGAATAAGTACCCCTTTGCCAAAAAATTATCCAGCTTCATATTCTACCTTGCACAAGATAATATATCAATTTCCTCATAACTTATATATGTATTAAGTTATGTAGGTTTCTAGATTCCAAATGAAATGCCGTATTAACTTTATATATGAAAAACTTACTTTCTAACTAGCTACCAAATGTTGCGTATTTTATACCACAGAAATTAATACTGCCAATTGACCCTTAAATCTACAAAGGAAGTAGTAGTCGGCATTGATCTAATGATGGCTCGCCTAAACTAGACAAACAAGAGTGCCTTAAATCTTTTGTTTCTGTCTTTTTTTTTCTTTTTCGTTTTTTTTTTTGAACTTCTATTTTTTTTCTCTCTTTATTTTTTAATTCTTTTCTCTCTTTTTTTTTTAACTTGTATTTTTTCTCTTTCTTTATTTTTTTATTTATTATTTTTTCTTTCTTCTTTTTGTCTGTTTCTATTTTTTTTTTTAATTTTATTAAATCATCGAGTTAAATTTTGCTTCTAAGACAAAAGTTATTGTGTTTCTCATAAGTTAGATTTAGTGAAAATGGTGAAAATTATTGTCATGAGGTACAACTTATTATTTGAAAGCGTTTGGGGGCAAAGTCTTGCCTCCAAGGCAAAAGATATAGCATAACATAAATCAACACACAATGTGGTAGTATCAACTTCTGTCCATAGGGAGTAACTTGTCATTTTGAAGTTTTTGGTTAAGTCTTGCTCTTAAACAAGAGTTATAGAGCATCTCATAAGTTAGACATAATGAAATATAATAAACTATTGTCCATGAAGCATATGTTATTTTTTTAACACTGAGCTATGTTTTGCCTTTAAGGCAAAAATTATTACGTTCTTCATAAGTTAGACTTAGTAAAAATGATGTAAAACATCGCCCATGGACGCAACTTGCTTTTTGAAACCCTTGGACTAAGAACTTTAAAAGTAACATCGTCCCTTGGACTAGTAGTATTAAGTCTTGCCTGTGAGGCTTAACTTGTTGTTTGAAAGTCATAAAGTATCTCATAAATTAAAACACTATGTGATATCACCAAGTCTTGCCTATGGGGCGTAACTTGTTGTTTTGAAGACCTTGGGCTAAGAGGCAATAGTTATAGTACGTATGATAAATCAAGACATAATTCAACAATATCAAAGTCTTGCCCACGAGACGTAACCTGTGAAATTCTTGGTCTATGTCTTGCCTCTAAGGCAAAAATTATAGAGCATCTCATAAATTAATACGTAATGTGGTAGTGTCAAATCTTGCCCACGAGGCTTGACTTCTTGTTTAAAAGTCCTTGGATTAACAAGTCTTACCTCTAGGGCAATAGTCATAGAGTATCTCATAGATCAAAAAACAATGTGACATGTCTAGTCTTGCCCATGTGACTTAACTTCTTGTTTTGAAGTCCTTGGACTAAAAGGCAAGAATTATACATATGATAAATCAAGACACAATGTAGTTGTCAAGTCTTGCCCATGGGTTTAAATTGTGAAGTTCTTGGTCTAAGTTTTGCCTCCAAGACAAGAGTTATCGATTATCTAATAAATCAAAACATTATGTAATAGTGTCAAACCTTGCCCCTGGGACTTAATTTGTTGTTTCGAAGTCCTTGGTCTAAGAGGCAAGAGTTATAGACCATGTAGTAGTGTCAAGTCTTGCCCTTAGGACAAAATTTATAAAGTTCTTGATCTAGATTTTGCTTCTAATTCAAGAGTTGTAGAATATTTCATAAATGAAAATACAAAAAAAAAAAAAAAAATTTGTGTGAACTCTTACCCGTGCGATGTAACTAGTTCTTTTTAAAAATTTATGCAAAGCATTGCCGGTAAAGTAAGAGTTAAATAGTATCTTATGAAATTTTAAATTATATATATTTAAAATAATAAATATGAAAAAAAATATTTTAAACCTTGACACTTGATTTAAAAATTATTTTATTTAATAGAAACACAAAATGTATAAAATAAATATTGTTTATAATTTCATAATTTAAAAAAAAGGAAAAAATAATAGAAGAAAAAAAACACAAGAGAAAAGAAAGAAATAAGGAAAAAAAAACAAAACACGTAACAAAAAATAAAAGGAAAAGAAAAAAAACGTAAGGAAAAAAGTGAGAAATGAGGGGGATAAAGAAAAAGAGAAAAATAATAATATAAAACTCTTTTAGTTTCACGTAATTATCAAAATATAAACTTCTTTTATTTTGTTAGATATGGAGGGCAATTTGGTCCAAGGAATTTTCATTAAGTGAACGAAGAATATTTTTACAAGACATTTCTTATGAGGGGCAAAATATCGAGACCACCCTTATTGGGGGCATTTTTGAACTTGTATGCTATTTTTTCTATCAGTAATGAGTTGACAAACAAACAAAAATTTTGGGAGAATCACATGCAAACTGCTCTGAATTCACTTCCTCTTGGTTCTTCTAGCACATATGATCATCAATGATCATAGAGCAACCACTCAAAGTGAGTGCCATTTCCCTTCATGTAGCCATAACAATGGATTATAGCGATCAAACTCTCTCGGTAGCTCTCCAGAATGGGCAATGAAAGTAACAGCTTGATCATCTTTTCATACAGGGAGACGTAATTTCTCCAGGTTAATTCCATTTCTCAATAGTACCGATGTCATGCTGTAACGGCTGAACTTGTCTCTATGCCCGTGAAGTTCTCTTGCATTTTGGTTGAAGGACCCTTGCCTGAAGTCCAACAGATTGAAACTGCATTAGTCGTCTAATCATACACAGAATATCATACATTACCAGGAAAGTATAGCTAGATTTGTAAACTGGGTAAACAATGTGGAGCCAAATAAGTTGTGTAACCAGGACCTATATTGGAATTAATCAACATTTAGGATACCATATGCCAATACATTTTCTACACGTCTGTGACCACAGAAAACTTCATTGTACTTGGTGGATATTTATGTGATTTGCAGAAGAATATTCATGTGACTCCTAGAAATGTATTTGGAGTTTTCACAAGCCATCTAGAGAGATGTATCTTCTCTCTATTTATGAAAAGATGCAGAGAAATTTACCATAGGTTCTAAACAAGGTAGATATTTAACTTGTGTAAAGAAGTGACTCAACCAATAGATCTAGCAGTGGATAAGATTGAGGACATGGAACTAGACATCCATCGGCTCTAATACCTCTCACACATGACTGTTTTCACATTCATGGCAAGAATAGTGCATGCGTATTCCATGCACATCTCAAGTGAGTGTAAATTGCACACATATTTTGCATTAAAACACACAAGGAAAAGAAATGCAGATATGTGAAAGATGACAAAAAGGTATCATTATTTCATGAAAAAAACGAACCATCACTCTTTTCCATTTTTCTCCTGCTGCGCCACAAAAGCCGAATTGGAGTGCCTGCAAACCCTGCACTTGTCCGCAATTGCTTTTCCATGTAACGACGGTATGTCTCTGGAAAGAGTTTTGCATCATTAACAAAGAAGACAAATGTAGGTGGTCGAATAGCAGCCTGTAAAATAAAGGCAGGACATGAGTTTATTATGTTTGAATGAATGTTTGTTCAAGTCACCTAAGTGTAAGTTTACAATACACTTGCATCCCATGCCATGTATATCAATGTAACTTCTGTTAAATCTTTTTCCATTTCAATGAGCAACAAAAACGTAAGGTAGCGAGCTTGGAAGTAAACCTCTTACAGCAGTTGTATGTTTTCCTACTTCCTAAATAACAATAAAAGGGATTTTTTTTCTCCTTTTTTTTTTTTGGTGCTAGCAGGTAGCCATTGTTAACAATCAAAGGAAAAGATTTATGGCTAGGGTTTTAATTAGAGATTTCAAATCCATGTTTGTCAATTATAAATCCTCCAAGGTCCAAAGTACTAATTTTTGCTTGTGTAGAAAATAGTACATATGCATCTTCACAAATGAAATTTACCTGAGTGCTATAATAAACACGCCCTCTTTTTCCACCTCTAGTCCTAGGAGGTGCTTTAAATGCAACAGCTTCTCGCACAACTTGATTCAATATTGCAGTAGTCAATCTTCTTGATCTCTCCTTTTCCACCGCAGCAGCAGAGACAATGATCCTAGAATATAATAATAATACAACAGAAACATTAATTTAAACAGAAAAAGATCTTATATGGAAGGTCACCAGTGAGACCAAACAAATGCTTCATTAGAAAAAATGCTCTCCATTTTACTTCCCCTCAAATTATCCCTTACTGTTTTTTAACTTACAAACAGTTATTCCATTTTAACCAGTTCTCCTTATATGTTTATAACCTGTCTTACTCCCAACAAGACAGACTACGTAGGCAAACATCTCATGACTCTCCACCTTAATTTTGCATAACAAGTCGCATCTCATCAAGCATCCAATACATCACATGTATCATTTCATTTACACTATGCATCACATCACATCAATCTATTGCATGACAGCCACACATGGGATTACCCAAAAAGGGGCCTAATTTCTTAAGCTTCTTATTACCTAACTACAATAAGTACCTCTCTTAATACTCCTCGAGTTATCCTTACTGTTTTTGAGCATTAAGCTCAGCAATACAAAGTTTGAGTTGTATAATAGTCACAAGAATAGCATGATATGCCGGTATTTTATTCCTTGATCTATTAAGAAAATGAAACAACACACATATGTTCAGAACAGAATCACAGATGCCAAGTCTATTGCAACTGATTTTTGTCTGAGATGTGGCAATAAATTTGTGAAGCAAGAGAGGAACAAGGATTACTTAATAAGGGAATAATTTCAAGTGCGTATCCCATTTTTGCACCGCAGGGTTATGAAAATCCACGAGAAGCGACTGGGCGTATTGTATGTGCCAATTGCCATTTAGCTAATAAGCCCGTGGAAATTGAGGTTCCACAAGCGGTACTTCCTGATACCGTATTTGAAGCAGTTGTTCGAATTCCTTATGATATGCAACTGAAACAGGTTCTTGCTAATGGTAAAAAAGGGGGTTGAACGTGGGGGCTGTTCTTATTTTACCGGAGGGGTTTGAATTAGCTCCCCCCGTCAACATGTGTGCTTCACTCATATAAGTAAACTGCTTGGCCTGGTGGTTGAAGCTTGACATTTCATGCCAAAGTTCTCCAGTTCAAATTTGAGCAACAACATTTTTCTTTATATCGCTCTGTATCACTCATCTGATCACATGGGCCCACATAGAACTTCATTTTGCATCCAGCTATTGCTTATTCTAATGTCTGCTCCTCTCTCTCTCTCTGCGTGAGTATATTTCCAAACAACTATTCATTCTACTACAAAGTAAAAGGAATAAAAATCTACACTATCTGTTTTCAAACCAAACTAAATTTGTCTCCATTTTAATTCAAAAAATTTAAGAAAATTTATAAATTTTATGATCTTAAATTAAAGATATGTCAAATGTATCAAATTACTTTTAAATTTTGTGGTAACATATCACATGGAAAGTTGGAATTTAAACATTGCCCCCCCCCCAAAAAAAAAAAAAGAAGAGACATTCTTTTTGAAATGGACCAAAAAATAAAGGACAAACAAATTGATTAAGATGGAGTATCATATTGTAATTTAAATATAGTCTTATAAATGAGAAAGTAAAAACAATCAAATCTATCCATATTGACAACGTTTGTCTGAAGATTTCATGGCTACTATAATGAGGTGATGTTATATATGTATACTAGCATTTGATGTTTAGATCTCATTTAATTGTTTTGAACAAAAGAGTGCAAATGTAAAAAAAGCAAACACCAGTAATCTTTTCTCGTAAAGTTATGCCCATAACTAATAGGCACCATTTAAATAATATTTTTCCCTTCTAGATGTTCGGACTTGAAATTTGTTATGTGCGTGACATTAATATAAATATTTTAATATTTTATTTCACACATAATATGTTTCTTACAAAAAATTATAACACAATATTTAATAATGACTATTATAGTGAGGCAATTTTACAAAGAATGCACTACTATAATGAGTTTCATTGCTGTTATAACTAGAATGTTGTTGAGGATCGTTTGGTAGAGTGTATTAGCAAAAATAATACATGCATTAATTAGGTGTATTAATAGTACCTTGTTTGGTACAATTTTTCATGCTATGTATAACTAATGCTTACATTAGTTATATACTCTGGTGTGTATTAAGGTGTGAATTACTAATACCATGGAAATCTAGGTATTAGTAATGCAAGAAGATTTAATGCATGCATTAACATGATTAAAGGCTCAATTGTCCCTCAAAACCTTTTTTGTATCTTTTCCACCATATTTGTAAAGGGTATCTTTGTAAATAAATATTTTTTTTAAAAAAATGCAATGCATGCTATTTTTGATACACCAAACCAAATAATGCATAAGAAATCTCTTCATAGTAAATGCAACCATAACTAATACACTCTATTTAACATTATTTTTATACATCTTAGCAAAATGACCCCTTGTAGAAAAGTAAAATATAACATGAAAAATCTATCCTACAAAAAAATCAAGTCATTATAACGAAACATCACTATAATGAATAATTGTTATAAGGAGATTTGACTGTATTAATAAATTTAATATTTTTGTTGGGCTGTTGGGCCCGTGCACAGCTCAGGCTAAGCATCACTTGTAAACAAAGAAAATGGATGGAATAAGGAACATACTTGTCAACACTGTGCCCAGCTATTGCTGTTGAATACACAATAGGTGCCCAACTCAGAGCACGAACCTTCCGTCTAACATCTTCCTCATAAAATACTGTAGTTTCGTGGTTCTTGTTTGGGATCGTGTCCCACTTGTTTACAACGATGAGGCAACCCTTCCCTTCTCTCTCTATCCTTTCTGCAATTTTGCAATCCTAATAAATTGCCAGGAAACAAATATGAGTTCACATGTCAATATTTATGTAGCCACACTATGAGCACAGATGGAAATACTCTTCGCCTATTACTAAAGAATGACGTATGCTCATTGCTGTAGCATGTGTTTGTTTGGAGGGGTTAAAGGAAAAAAGTTTACAACATTGTGGATATCTCAAGGAAGTTGTTTTATTCCTTCCACTATCACTTGATTTGATTTTCAAACATGACCAGTAATAGAAATGATTCTGTTTCAAAGAATTCTTGCTAGAACTTTAAAAAAAACCAAGATACTTCTTTATGCAGCCCTGTAACTGAGAACAACAATCTTCGGGAAAGTTTCTACTTTTAAGTTATACTACCATCACAGCCTCTATATAGAGTGGCTTCGAGTAACTCAAACTATCAGTTATCAGACTTTGTAGGGAATGGAGACCAACAGCAGCAACATAAAGAACTTACTCCCTGATGATATAGAAGAGAACAGAAAACACTAAATGGAAGTCCCTCAGTTTTGTTCAAGGAAACGGGGAAAGGCAGTTGATTGCAACACCATAGGAATTCTATTGGCTACTGACAGGGCTTAGGTCAAAAAGTGCATCTTTAGAGACCTTTTCCCTTGATAATGTGATAAGCTCCAGAACCAAGACAACCCCATTCTCCATGGACCGGCTGGGTTGGCCAATAGGTGCGATTTGATCAGATGATCATATCAAACAATTATACTTTTTTGCACTTGAACCTAAAATATGAGTCTGAATTTAATCAAGCATTTTCTCTTCTCATATTGAAGGAAAAAATATCTGTCATTCTTTCTCCTGGAATAAGATCAGAGCACGAGTAAATAACTGCTAAGCCTTATGTGACAGACAGAAGAGTATAAAGTCCATACTTCAGGTACAAACAGTATTGTTAAAAGCACAAGCAAAACTATTACTAGATAGTACGTTTCACAGTCCTTGAACAAAGGACTATAAAAGGAACAATATCTCACAACAATAATTTCTCCCATTCAGCTTAAATTTACATATGAACTCCGTCCTGAAACTTAAATGTACCTGTTCAGTGATGCAAGCCATAGCCTCAATAACAAGAGCCACAACATCTGACCGACGAATTGCACGAAATGCTTGATTTACTGATAAAGCCTCTGGAATGCTACCTGATGAAGCCACAGCAGCTTTTTTTCTTATTCCAGCAGTATCTATAAGCCGAAACTTCTGCAGCAAGGATCATCAAAATGTAAGTTTCCTCAGCCAACTTCAGGTTCCAGGATACTCCAATCTTATCTCAAGCCAATTTTATAGAACTTATACATTAAGGACAGGAAGGGACGTTAATTCTGTTCCGTATCCCAGTTGCTTTTATAAAAAATACTCTCTTTTATTTCATTTGTATTTTTAGTGTAAAATGAAAAAACATACTGTATAGATATTTAATTAGATTTTTATGACATATTGCAGAGATATTTAATCAGATTTTCCGGAGGCTCAACAATTGCTTGCCACATCATGTACTTTGTTAAAGTTGATCCACTAGTTGTGTGATATTAAAAAAAATATTTACTCTGTTGTACATTAACCATTCAAATAGAGCGGGTAGAGGTCAAAGTCCAGAACAGTCGTCGAACCACAACAGTTGTTGTACATACTTGCAATAAATCGTCTCACTAACTAAAATAAGTGGGTCAGCATATCGGAATGTGATCAGGTATGGAACAGCCTTGACTGGAAGTCAACCTAGTCTCAATATTCTGTTTTTCTTCCCTTGCAAATATTCTTACTCAGAAATCTCTTCATTAGTTTACTATCTGAGAAGAAGAGTGCGTTTATCCTCACAAATGCAACTCTTTGCCCAAAAATTAACTGTATCGGTCTGATGCAGGTATAATTCTTTGTTCTGTCAAATGCCAATTATATAGAGTTAAGGACTCATGTTCCCTTACAATAGATAAACACCATGATCAATAAAGAGTCATCTTGCTAAAAACAAAATCCAAGAAGGAAAAGAACAAGTGCTCAAGCTGCTTCTTTCTTTCTTTATTTATTTATTTTAAAAAAAGACCTCAAGCTGCTAAAAACTTAGGGTATCTCAGGTAAATTACCCTGACCAAATCCAATATCCTTAAGATCTATATGATTCTATGCGTTGAGCGACACACAAGTTATTGCACCAACGAAATCATGTACGATTAATCTGTGTGTGAGTGTGTGTTGAAAGACAACTAAAACTTGCCCACACTCGGTGTATACACCAAACTAATGTAATTTCACATTGTCAAGTGATTTAATGAAGTAAAACACATGTTAATTAACCAAAGTTAAGTAAAATGAACTCTAAATTCAAACACAAGGCATGCACGTATTGGGTTGGTATATACACCAGGTGTGGGTATATAATATTATTTAATTACCAGAAGACAGATATGAGAAACAAAACCGCATAGTCTATTAACTAGTAACCCAGAGGTCAAAGTTCTAAACTGAATCATAAGAAATTTAAGGTCTTCAAACTTTTCCTGTCAATAAACAGTTTCAAGCAACGTGGATGGATCTCAATCAAAGCCCTTAAAATAGTTCAAAGTTCCTAACTTAAAAAGGAAGAAAATTTAGAGCCTGTTATGAAATGAGGACAATGTATTAAAACTAAGAAGAAAGATGAAAGAGAACATAGTATAGTATTTATTATTTTCACTTGTTCTTGCTTCTACCTTTGTTACGAGAGGAGGGGTATTTATACTTGCATATACTTGGGCACCAACTATATTGAATGGGTATCTATTTGCCATGTATATACTTGGTCACCAAGTATATTGTATGAATAACTAAGTTACAACACATAATAAGATGTGTGTATATCTATCTTACACAATATATATTGTGTACATTTATGTTACAACATAAAATATATTTATGTGGACGTCCATTTTACAATACTTCCCCTTGGATGTCCATGTAAAAGAAAAGTATAGTAATACACTTTGTTTGCTGCCTCATTAAAAACCTTTTCAGGAAAATCCAGTGGGATAAAACCTTGATTAAGGGAAAAAGGGTGCAGTGCGTATTTACTCCTCCTGATGAAAATATCACTTAATATCTCGAAGATGGCGCATTCCAAACTTGTATCTTAGCTTTTCAAAAGTCGAAGTTGGCAATGCCTTGGTGAACATATCTGCTAAATTGTCACTAGAACGAATTTGTTGAACATCTATTTCACCTTTCTTTTGAAGATCATGAGTGAAAAAGAATTTTGGTGAAATATGTTTTGTTCTGTCTCCTTTAATATATCCTCCTCTTAGTTGAGTTATACATGTAATATTGTATTCAAATAATATTGTTGGAATATATCTTTTCAAAAGAAGGCCGCACGTTTCCAATATGTGTTGAGTTCTTGATTTCAACTAAATACACTCTATACTAACTTCATGAATGACTATTATTTCTGCATGATTTGAAGAAGTAGCAATCATAGTTTGTTTTGTTGAACGCCATGATATGGTTGTATCTCTACATATAAATAAATAACCTGTCTGAGATCGTCCTTTATGTGGGTCAGACAAATATCCTACATCTACATAACCAATTGGTTGTGAATCAGACTCTTTTGAATAAGATAGTCACATATCAATAATTCCTTGAAGATACATGAATATATAATATCGTTCCAGTATCTCTCTGTCAGGGAGGAACTAAATCTTGCTAATAAGTTTAGAAAAAGATACATATGGTCGAGAATTATTAGCAAGGTATATCAATGCACCAATTACACTAAGATATGGTATTTAAGCACCAACAAACTCTTTGTCATTTTCATGAGGTTGAAATAGATCTTTATTAATATCAAGTGACCTTACAATCATTGGGGTACTTAAAGATATTCATTCTTTACATCATTTGTAGTCTCAATATGATAGCCATTTTAATTAATGTCTTTGAAACTTAACAAGTTCCTTTGAGACTAACTACAATATAATGTTTCATCAATTGTTAAATTTGTTCCTCTAGTAAGAATTAAATTAACTTTTCCAAAGCCTTCAATTAATTTTGTATAGTCAGATATTGTATTAACATTAGCTTTTTTCATAATCAAATAAGAGAAATATTTCTTATATCTTAAAATAGTGTGTGTTGTGGCACTACTTGTGAGACACATATCATCATAACTGATTTTGGATCCAATTGATGACTGAAAATTTTCACACTCTTCATAAAGATAAAAAGTTTATTTTTTTATCAAAAAAAATTATAAAAAAAAGTACATTATAAGAATGTGAAAAACTAACAAGTTAAGAAAATTGAAGAAATTCCACTAAAAATATAAAAATTAGCAAAGACATAAAGCTTTAAGAAAAGCATTTAAGAAGAGCAACATAGTTATAAACATAATTAAAAAACAACTACTCTTATAATTTTATCTCTTAATTAGATGATTAGTTCTTCGGTCAATATCCTCATAAAAGTCTTCAACTTTTAAATGAGTATTATTTGGGAAGCCTTTAAAGTCAATTTTTATAAGCAAGATTTGCCTCAATATCATCATATTTATTTGCGAGAGTTTCTTCACTATTATCATCTGAAAGGTCAAGTGTGCCTCCATATTATTTTCTTTCTTTTGAGGGAGGCTTGATAAAGCTTGACAAAATGATCACGTGTACGACAATCACATGCCCAATGTCCTTTCATTCCATATCGATGACAAATATCGGTTCTTCCCTTAGAAGGATTATTTTGAGAAACTTTATTGCTCTCATATTTATTTCACCATGATAACAATAATTATTTCATCTGCCACCATGCCCTCGCTTGAGTCCATGACCATGACCACGATCACGGCCACAACCGTTGCTACAACCTTCGCTTCAGGGAATGGAGTAGATCTAGTAGGACGGGCTTCATGATTTTTCATAAACAAAGTATTATTTTGCTCAACTACAAGTAAGCACGTAATTAATGCAGAATATTTCTTAAACCCTTTTTCACCATATTATTGTTGTAGCAAGACAATTGAAGCGTGAAAGGTAGAAATTTTTTTCTCAAGTAATCATCATCAGTGATAATATCTCTACATAATTTTAATATGGAGCTCACTTTGTGAGCAGAATTATACTCTCTTACAATTTTTAAAATCTTGAAACTGAAGGTGTATCCATTAATGTCGAGCTTTAAATTAATCCATAATTCAAGTGGATTTTTCACAAGTAAATGTTCAATTTTTTATCCCTCATGGAGATGATGGCGAAGAAAAATCATGGTTTCCGTTGTATCTTGATTTGATGCTTTATTTCCTTGTTTAGTAGTATCTCCAAGCCCCTTAGCATCAAGGTGAATTTTCACATCAAGTACCCACGACAAATAATTTTTTTCAGTAATGTCAAGTGCCACAAATTCAAATTTTGATAAATTTGACAAGATGAAAAACTAAAAAAAGAATGAATAAAAAATAACAAAGATAACTTAGGACTAAATTTCTGAAGCAAATAAATTTAAATAGATCCTTAAGATACACTCATATAAAACAAGTTGGTTACTAATTAATGTAACCTCATATGCAATTAATATGTTATCTAATTGATCTTCAATCAATTCCAAAAATAAACTGAGCATTAGAAAATATATATACACACACATATATATTGAAACAATAGTATTAATTATAACAACATGCTTAAATGAAAATTAAATTAGTATCATAAGATGTTCAAGAAATAAAGTATGCTGACATTATTATTATTTATATATTATTGAATATAAGAATAGCTATAAGAAAATTGTATACATACTAAAGCAATGAATAATAATAATAATAATATATATTGATTAAAAATCATCAAGTTTACCAACAAAAATCTAAATAGCCAAGTACGAATTAGGCATGTGTTCATTATACTTAAGGTAGAAGCTTAATTTATTCGGAGGAGGTTGGAGTTTCGTGCTGATAACGTGTTATAAAATGAGGGCAATATATTAAAACTAAGAAGAAAGATAAAAGAGAAGATAGTGTATTATTTATTATTTTCACTTATTCTTGCAAATACCTTTGTTACAAGAAGAGGGGTATTTATACATGCATATACTTGGGCCCCAAGTACATTGAATGGATATCTATTTGTCATGTATATACTTGGTCACCAAGTATATTGTATGAATATCTAAGTTACAACACATAATAAGATGTGTGTATGTCTATCCTACACACAATGTATATTGTGTGTACATGTATGTTATCACAAAATATATTGTGTGTATATTTATGTTACAACATAGAATATATTTATGTGGACATCCATTTTACAATATAGCCTTAAAACTTTTAGTGTCAATAGACAATATCATGCGGAGTGGATAGATCTCAGTCAAAGCCCTTAAAATAATGCATCATTCTATGCACCGAAGGGTGTGGCCTAGTGATTAATGAAGTGGGTGCAAATCGAATTTAGTGTTCAAATCTTAGTAGAAATAAAAAATACAAGGTGATCTCTTTTCATCTGCCTAAGTCTTGGTATGAAAAGTTACTAGGTAACTGTACCGATGAAAGGTATCAAGGAATAGTCAAGGTACACACAAGGTGACTTGACCACTACCATTATCAGAAAGATTAAGAAAAAATTAAAAATATCCATCATTTCTTAACCTAACCACTCAAATTATGAACTTTCTGCCTACCAGATCCATTCATATCAGTTTGAGATTAATGAACACAGACTCACCTGTCCATCTGGCCCAGTGAGTTCTGTATCTATAGCATCACGAGTAGTTCCACTGACAGGACTAACAATTGTTCTGTCCTCTCCGACTAAAGCATTCAAAATACTACTTTTACCAACATTTGGACGACCAACAATAGCGATTGCAGGAACATAATTTTCTTCTTCAAGATATTCTGGCCCCTACAAAATATTTTAGAATTAAATATCTAAAATGTTCGTCGAATATTCCAGAATTGCTATACCAAACAAAAATATACATGATATTCAGAATCAATTAACGAGAAGTTCACAGTCAACAGGTTTGCATGCATTTTGTATCATAGACTATAAAATGTCATCAAGAAAGCAGCAGGAAATACTAGAGCTGGTTCCCCTCTGCTTCACACTCAAGTTATGATCGTATATATATAAGCATGTGAATTTATTTTTTTTGGAGACAGAGACATCAATAGACAGACATATAGAGTTTAGCCAATACTACACAGAAATATAGAGTAAGAACAGAAAGTGGAAAGAAAGAGTAATCTAGTGGGACTCAGGTAAATAGAAGCTGATTCGGAGTTGGATATTGCCTTCTTCTTTTTTTATGACAAGGGGAACCCGCAGCCGCTGAGTTGAATATTGCCTTTAAAAGTGCACCGCAGTCCACTTATAGTGAAGAGACTGTTGCAATGGTTCTCCTAGGTTAGTCTTAGGACGCTGGGACCCTCGTTTCTCGGAGGCGCTTGGGGACATTATGGATTGAATTGGTGATGAGGCTAGCGAAGGTCTAGTAAGTGTGCTGGTCCTTTAATTGGGCTCCATGCAGGACATAGCTGCTTCGGACTGGACCTGTCATTGGGCAGGTTAGGCCTAGTTCAGGTAAAGTTTTGACCACCACAGGAACATAAGTACGTACATCCTACAACAATCTGGTTAGCAATGTACCCATTTTACTTTCCTTAAATGCCTTTAACAGCATGTTATCAAAGCCCAAGTGAGATGGAAACTTTTGTCTTACAAATACTACACCTAATTTGGTTTGGGGGGGGGGGGGGGGGGGGGGGGGGGGGGGGGGGGGGGGGGGGGGGGGGGGGGGGAGGGGGGGGGGGGGGGGGG
>JBCEWC010012107.1:0-16120 GCA_038996855.1 Solanum aculeatissimum
TAATTATATTTGGTAAGAATTAAAATTATGCTAAAACTCGTAATTTAGATTAAATAATATATTATTTATGTAAATGAACCTAAAAAATAATGAGCTTATTTCATGCTTATTTCTAAAAATTTGGGCTTGACAAACCCAACTTCCACCCGTCTTTTTTCTAAAAATTTGGGTCTGCCTGACCCTTTAATTTCCTACTAGCTGCTGCTGAAATCGGGCTTTCAGGCCCTATTTTGCTTCTAAATCAGCTCCAAGAACTTGTATGCTGCGCTCCTATCTGGTAACAACTCCTTGTTGAACAAATAGAGGCCGATCGAGGATACACAAATATTGGGCCTCTATGGCCCAAATCCGGAATGCAAAGGGAGTAAAGCAGAGTCCATTTTAGACTCCAACGAAATTTCACATGCAACACAAAATATACTCACATAAGAAACAATTCAATTTACTATAAAAAATATGAATTTAAATAAAATGGAAGAAGATATTACTGCTAGTAGACAACACACATTGTAATTAGGCAACTCAACCTTTAACATTTTTACGAAGACCAAGTAATCTTAAGCGAACATCCAAACAATTTATAGGATGCAACCAATCAATTTCAAGACTACTATATCACTAAATAGGCAAACACCATATAAATTATACCAGTAAGTATGTTTTTACATAAACCAAAAGAATAACAAGTCTTAGAGTAGTGCGCCTGATGATTTCCAACCCATACATATTAGAATTATTACTTCACCTCAACTCTACTTTCAAACCCAATATTAGGTTGCCAACAAATTTTAGAAAACTTAATCCTTTTAAGATCATACTTGGTTAAGGACGAGAAATAATTAGATTCGGATACAGCAAAATCACAACCATATTTAAGACTAATTTTGAGATGCGATAAACACACCCAAACCCGTTTTTAAACATAAGTTACTATTAGTGATTCACATAAACAAAACGATGCTACAAGGTGAAACAATTTTGACAACGAGGTCACGACTTATGTCGTCTTAATTTTATCACAACAAAGAGCAAACAATTAAAACTTAAAACAAAATCCAAATGCTGCCACAAATCAACATAGGACGATGAATTTCATTTCATTGTTTTTTATGAAATACTGATTTGTAATGACCCGTTAGGTCATTTTGAGAATGAGTCCACACGTTTCATAAAAGACCCATTTTGTAAATTAAATTGAAATTTTTTTACTGTTCAGTAATTACGGTTATTTAGTTAAGGAATAATTTTAGATGATTAATTTAATTGGTGGACTAAATTATTTAATATCTTGTATCACTTGACCCATAATTATTAAAATAGAATTAGTAAAATTTATGAATTATTATTTTTTTTTAAAAATGAAAGAAGAAGAAAGAAAAAAATAAAAGAAAAAGAAATAATAATTAAAAAAAAAAAAAAATAATAATAATAATAAAAAAAAAAATATATATATATATATTTATAAAGGGCTGCTCAACGCAGCCCTATGAAAACAAGAAAGAAGTTAAAAAACAGAAAGCCAACGACGACACACGACAATGACACAGCGGAGGGGAAAAAATGCTGGGAAGAAAAAAAAAAGGGAAAAAGAAAGAAAAAAAGATTTTTGTTCTAAATCATCAAGGTAATTATTCCTATCCTTTCTATTAAGTTTTTACATGATTATGAATAGATTTTTAGGGTAGAAACATGTACAGTTTATGAAAACATAGCCCTAGGGTTCTTAGAATGGAATCTTGATTTGGTGGTCGAATAATGATCCGTTTTAGCTGAAATTTGACATATAAGTTTATTTTATTAGGGATAAACCTATTTTGAAAGAAATTTTCAGATTCAAATTCGTGGGCTCAGGGTGACTTTTTTACTCGATTTTTGAACCGAAAATAAATATAGCAATATGAGTGTCATCAGATTCGTATTGTTATGTAGATTATGTATTTGAACAGATTTTGATCATCTGAAAGCGTTATAAAAGGCTCAAATTTGGAAGTGATTGTTTGATAAATTGAGGCAAGTGAATTTTCAAAACTTTGTAATTCTCGTAGAATTCCCAAAATTTTCTTTCTTCTATGTGTGATGCATGAAATATTTATAATATTATTTACGTGATTAAATATAAATGTGAGTTAGTGTGGTGTTGTAATACTTGAATTTAAAATGTGGTTAAGTGATGAGAATTCTATATTGAGATATATTGTTGTGGTTGGTGATTATGAGTGGATTTATTTGTGAACTTCATCTTATGTTTATTCATTCTATGTCACACATACTTGCGTTGGTATTGGTTATTGATATGAGTGAGATAGTAAAGATTAGGGCCGAGGTCTTTGCCGACGAGATTGTGAATATGATATGTTGAGAAAGAGAGATAATTGTGTCTTACTTGCATGCATCGTCATACTACATGTCATGATATTTTGAGAAATTATGAAACTATTTTTAAAACCCTTGACCACGAGTTAGGTGGCAAAGCGGCGAATACATTTTGATTCTTGTTATGAGTCCTTGACCACGTGCTAGGTGGCAAGGTAGTTGATACATTCTGATTCAACGACCCACGAGCTAGGTGGCAAGGAAGTTGATACATTCTGATTCAAGGACCCACGAGCTAGGTGGCAAGGTAGTTGATACATTCTGATTCTTATCATGAGTCCTTGACCACGATCTAGGTGGCAAGGTAATTGATACATTCTGATTCTTATCCTGAGTCCTTGACCATAAGCTAGGTGGCAAGGTAGTTGATATGTTGTAATTGAGGTATATGGCCTGCGAGGTCCCCATGGGTCCCCTTAGTCTATGGAGCCTTAGCTCGACGGGGGTGTATACGACAGGCTGTGCGACGGTCTTGATATCACCTTGCATAAGCATTGCATATCATCTTTGCATATTCTTGTGTGGCATAATATTATTCCTGTGATTGACTGTGTTATCACTTGTGAGTTATGACTTGTGATTTTAAATTGTGGTATTATGAATACTATCTTTATTATGTATTATGTGTTGTTGGGTTGGGCTGAAATTTTTGTGCAGGTTATAGTTGTGGAGGTTGGTTGGGGTGAAAGGAGTTTGTGTATTCTATTGGACTTGCTTTGTTTTGTTAGTTGACTTGCTGGGTACCGTGTGGTTGATACTCACCTCTTACTTCTACATTTTTGTAGGTTATGCGCTCAGATCTTTGTGACACTTTCTTTGTGCACAAGCCTCTAATCTATTGTAATACATTAGAGACTTGTGCACGTGACAACCAGGTTTTGGAGAAATTTTTAATTAAATTGAGTTATATCCGCAGTAAGCTTTTATTTGTATTATCCTTCCGTACTTTATCGTTGTAATTGGGTTTTTGGCTAACTTGTCTTGGTGGGATAAGACGAGTGTCATCACGCCCATTTTTAGGCCGTGATAGATGGTATCAGAGCGTAGGTTCATAGGTCTTACGTGTGTACAAGTCGAGTCTAGTAGAGTCTCGAGGATCGATATGTAGACGTCTATACTTATCTTCGAGAGGCTATGAAGTCTATTAGAAAACTTTCTTTTGTTTATTCTTTCTTCATCGTGCGTTCTTGATTCGGTGTGATTCTTATCGCTTTATTTTATTTCCTCTCACTTATAGGGATGATTCGTGATTAGTTCTTTATTTGAGTAGTTAGTGCGTTGTATATGTCTTGAATGTTAGATCTGGTACTAAAGTGTAAGTGATATACTTTTTAAAAAATTAAAATTCTCGACGATTAGAAAAGATTGAGTAATGTGATGACTCGATGATGCCCTTTGAGGATATTTGAGTGACGAGGTCAAACAGTGAATTGAGGAATTTCATGAATACGTTATTATTTTTGGGATTAGTTATCCAGAAACACAAACAATATTGATGTAGTATATATGATATCAGAAGTGGTGCGACAATTAAAGGGATAGCTAGATAATGAATTTTGTAAATCTGTAAACTATTATTACTAAAGTGTCATAAGATATACGAATTGCTTAGATAATGATAAAAATGAGTTTTTGCCTATGGAGATTAAAATCCGTATTATAATTTCATAGATTGAGTGAATACTAGAAAGGATCATGATACAACTATCACAATGATACCAATGCTTGCTTGGTTAGAGTTATGGAGTGTGTTACTTTTGTTAGGGACTGAATATATGAAAAAATGTGTATTACTTAGGCTAGATTCATGATGGATTAGATAACGTTTTGTAGATATTTGATGGGTAGAAGTATGTGGGCTAGGTTGGTACTACTTTCTTGATAGGTATGATGTGCTCTAGTGGTGGATCTAATGGACTTTCATGATATAGTACTAGTGGTATATGAAAAACGAATATGTCGATTGTCAAGTGTGAATACTAAATACTTAAGGAGTTATTAGTGCATCACAAACTCATTTAGTAAGTTTTAACATTGCATTTGTATTTGTGAAATCAATTAGTTTGTTACTCTAGATGCTTGGGTTAAGCATTATTTATAAGAAAAATTTTAGTGGTTGATCTTTGGTACGATTAATGCATTTAGGTTGTGAGGTGTATTCGGGGGATTCTGAATGAGGACTTTTGATCCATAATAAGATCTAAGAGTGTGGTTCAATATCAAAATGATAAGCTTATGAGTAAGAAAAGTCCCAACGAGTATATATACTTGTGCAAAGCCAAAATTTTAGTTAAAAAGTGTATCAAAAATCGAGTTAGTCCTTTAGATTTGACCGATATAATAGGTTTAGAAGTCATATCAATGATGAGGTTAACCTTGAGATGATGACAACGACTATAGAGCATGATAGTAGTCAAAGTTCGTGATGGATTATGATCAAGATGTAATCATACAATAAGAATTTTTGATTGAGTGAATTCAGTATGATAAACACAATTTGCAGGTATCAAAAATTACTTTTGCAACTATTTAATAAGTAACGTGATCATAAGAAAAGATGTAGAATGTGTTGAGATACTGTTTCAATAGAATTGAAATGAGCTAGAGTCATAAATGAATAAATTAATGAGATGTAGGGATATTCACTCTGTTAGTAAAAGAAAAAAATGTATCTTTTGATGGAGTAGAGAATTAAATTTAAAGCCACATGATTTCATTTATTTTTCTTTGATTATGATGGTAAAGTTATGTATCATTTTTCTGGATTAGAAAGTTGTCGAGTAATATTTGAGAGAAAAAAAAGTCTACACACGTTCGACTTGAATATGGTGTTAAGTTCTTTTGTGATTTGGAGGATGTTAATTAGTATATTGAAATTTTTATAAGGGATATGGTAAGGTTGAAAAGAGGTGATCAATAAAAAGTTAAGATACCTAAATTAAAGATCCCAAATTATGAACTAATACCCATAGATAAAAGAATTAGGGTACAAGTTAAAATAAAGATTCAAGTTTTCATTGTTAATCTACATTTTTGGTAGTATATTTGTCAAGATATGAATTGGTAAGATAAGAAATAATGGATAGCAATGAGTATTTAGCATTTGGAAGAACATGCATGTGGTTTGGGCTATAAATTTAATTTTTTTTTATTGTTGGAGGAACAAGAGTCTAATATGTTGAAGTGTTAGCGAAGGAAAAAGAGTTTGATATATTGAACAATTCAGGTTATCCAAAATTTGTGTCATAGGAAGAATCCAAGAAAGGTGAAGGAATAAAACCTCTCGTATAGACCCTTGGTTCAAAATTAAAGATTTTATTAATTTTTGCTTTTGAGCTCAGATATGACCATGCAATACGTATTTGTTTAGCACAAATTTACTAGGATTTTATTAGTGACTTTTATGAAGATTGAGTTTTGATTCGAGTGACAAATAATGATGTTTGAAATATGCTACATTTTTATATTGGTCTAGATTGTTCAATTATGATAGATGACTTATGGGGGCGTTGCGATATAGGCCTATAGCTCTACATGATTATTGAGGATTTTGAGGGGGTTAAAATTACTCTGTTAATGGGACTACATAGATTATTGTGATGTGTTACCTAGATACGTGATGATAACTAGAGATTGTGTGCTTATGGTATACAGAGTTATTAAGGTGACCAAAAATCTCTCCAATTGTTGACACGAGGTATATGATAATTTGAATGGTAGTTGGATTTTGGTATGTGAAAAATTGCATGAAAGCGACTTTAGGTATAATTAAATAAGCCAACCGGGAACCTTCTTTCCAAACTCGCTCGACATACAAAAGAAAAGACGAAAGACAAGAATCGGCGCAAGGATCATAACACTTAATAGACATAGAAGTGATGGAGTAGCTAGTGCCCTTGAGTTATTCTCTTCGGTATCACCTTCTCTCATCGTTAAAGGCACCGCAAGGCACTTGACTAGAAGGAGTGAATGCTTTACCTCGGTGAGAAAAGTACTATCAAATTTGAAATCAATGTTATCAACTTTGGGTATGACTCATATCTATAAGAAATGCTTGAATGAAAAGAGAGGAAACCATAGTTGAAATATTTGAAGGTGATAATGTGTTGCCAAGAAGACTTTGATACTAGTAACAATGTGAGAGAATGGTAAATGACCTGTATGACTATGATGTTTTGTTAGTATTAAGAGCGTTGTCTTTGATGCAGTATCGTGAGAAATATATAGAGTTTGATAAATTAAGTGTGTGTATGATTATTGGGGACCAAACAGGTTGATTGTGAGTAGATAAAAAAAAGATGGAGTCAGATGAGTGAAAATGTTGGATAGAGGCACTATGAAAGGAGTATCTTGTATCATTCGACCTTAATTTCGTGCATTCTCATGTGATTACCTACTTCATTATGGGCATGATTTAGAGTATTACTCGCTGCTTATTCATACTCGTGTCTTCACTTTTGTAGACGGATCCTTAGTGGTGGATCGGATGAACCGATCCTGCAATTTTTTCTTGGTAAAATAGGATACTTGTGTAGACTCGATTATTTCAATTATGACAGATTTAGTATGGTTTGGGATAGTTGAAGTATACAAGTGACTTTACACGCACAACTTTGCTTATGTGAATTTATAGGAGAGCTAATCTGGATACTTATTGTTGTCCAATAGTCTTAAGATCATTGTGTCGTTGAGGTTATTTCATGCCGTGTATGATTGAATATGAAGCTTGTTGGGTCTAGCTTTATCCCTCTTAAGGGTTATTTCTAGTCACATCTATTGATCTAGTATTTTGATAGTGTTGTTAGCGCATCTGTATGTTTTGGTGTATCATTCGCTAAGTGGTTACTTAATCATTTTCTCTGTTGGGTAAGAGAAAAAAATTAATTTTCTATGATGAGTATCCAATATCTAAAGATCACATTTTATAAGTTAAGCTCGTGAGAAAATTTGATTGTGAAAATGAAATCTTAACAAGATCCACGATAGTTTGTACATTATGGGTATGAGATGGTTTAGGTTCACTTTTGATTATGGTCAGTATCAATTTAGAATGTCCTTGTGATTATGTGAGAAAAGATTCGTCCTAATTATTTAGTTATGGTCTGGTGGATTGTTGTTCAAATTGAGTTTATGGGTTAGACTGTGGCTTGAAAATTATTACTGATCGGTAAATTGATCAAGGTTTGATTTGAAAGTTCAGTTATTAATAGTCGATTTTGATGGAAAGTTCTTCAAGAAGAACTTAATTTGAGAGATGAATACTGACTCTGGAAGATCATAACTTAGGATTTTGGTAATGTCCATTATTCTTCCTTCTCCTTCTTTATGTTCGAGGACAAACATGATTTTTAGTGGTGGATAATGTAATGACCCGTTAGGTCATTTTGAGAATAAGTCCACACGTTTTCATAAAAGACCATTTTCGTAAATTAAATTGAAAATTTTCGACTGTTCAGTAATCACGGTTATTTAGTTAAGAGATAATTTTAGATAATTAATACAATTGGTGGACTAAATTATTTAATATCTTGTATCACTTGGCCCATAATTATTAAAATAGAATAAGTGAAATTTATTAATTATTATTTAAAAAATAAAAAAAAAGAAAGAAAAAATAAAAGAAAAAGAAATAAAAAAATATATATATTTATAAAGGGCTTCTCAATGTAGCCCTATGAAAACAAGAAAGACGTTAAAGAAACAGAAAGCCAACGACGACGCACGACGATGACGCAGCGGAGGAAAAAAAACACGGGGAAGAAAAAAAAGAGAAAAAAGAGAAAAAAGAAGAGAAAATTATGATTTTTATTTTAAATCAGCAATGTAATTATTTTTGTCCTTTATATTAAGTTTTTACATGATTATAAATAGATTTTTAGAGTAGAAACATGTACAGTTTATGAAAACATAGTCCTAGGGTTCTTAAAATAAAATCTTGATTTGGGGATCAAATAACGATCCGTTTTAGCTGAAATTTGACATATAAGTTTATTTTATTTTGGGTAAACATATTTTGAAATAAATTTTCAGATTCAAATTCCTGGGCTCGAGGTGACTTTTTGACTCAATTTTTGAACAAAAAATAAATATAGCAATATGGGTGTCATCAGATTCGTATTCTTATGTAGATTATGTATTTGAACAGATTTTGGTCATTCAAAAGCGTTATGAAAGACTCAAATTTAGAAGTGATTGTTTGATAAATTGAGGCAAGTGAATTTTCAAAACTTTGTAATTCTCAAAATTTTCTTTCTTCTATGTGTGATGCATGAAATATTTATAATATTATTTGGGTGATTAAATATAAATGTGAGTTAGTGTAGTGTTGTATTACTTGAATTGAAAATGTAGTTAAGTGATGAGAATTCTATATTGAGATATATTGTTGTGGTTGGTAATTATGAATGGACTTATTTGTGGACTTCATCTTATGTTCATTCATTCTATGTCACACATACTTACATTGGTGTTGGTTATTGATATGGGTGAGATAGTAAAGATTAGGGCTGAGGTATTTGCCGACGAGATTGTGAATATGATATGTTGAGAAAGGGAGATAATTGTGTCTTACTTATATGCATCTTCATACTATATGTCATGATATTTTGAGAAATTGTGAAACTATTTTTAAGACCCTTGATCACCAGTTAGGTGGCAAGGCGGCAGATACATTCTAATTCTTATCATGAATCCTTGACCATGAGCTAGGTGGCAAGGTAGTTGATACATTCTGATTCTTATCATGAGTCCTTGATCACGAGCTAGGTGGCAAGATAGTTGATACATTTTGATTCTTATCATGAGTCCTTGACCACGAGTTAGGTGGCAAGGTAGTTGATATGTTGTGATTGAGGTATATGGCCTGCGAGGTCCCCATGGGTCCTCTTAGTCTATGGAGTCTTAGCTCAACGGGGGTGTATACGACACGTTGTGTGACAGTCTTGATACCACCTTGTATAAAAATTACATCTCATCTTTGCATATTCTTGTGTGGCATAATATTATTCCTGTGATTGATTGTGTTATCACTTGTGAGTTATGACTTGTGATTTTAAATTGTGGTATTGTGAACACTATATTTATTATGTATTATGTATTATGTGTTGTTGGGTTGGACTGAAATTTCTGTGCAGGTTATAGTTGTGGAGGTCAGTTGGGGTGAAAGGAGTTTGTGTATTCTATTGGACTTGCTTTGATTTGTTAGTTGACTTGTTGGGTACTCTGTGATTGGTACTCACCCCTTGCTTTTACATTTTTATAGGTTATGCGTTCGGATCTTTGTGATACTCTCTCTCTTCTCTTTTTATCCGAGGCTTTCTTTAAAGATTAGTGAGGCAACCATTTGTCATCTCAACGAGCCTCGTCCTTCTATTTATGATCTTGTTCTACTTTAGAGACAACATCATTTGAGACTTGTATTTTCTTTCAAATCTATTGTAATACATTAGAGGCTTGTGCACGTGACAACCAGACTTTGGAGAAATTTTTAATTAAGTTGAGTTATATCCGCAGTAAGTTTTTATTTGTATTATCCTTCCACACTTTATCGTTGTAATTGAGTTTTTGGCTAACTTGTCTTGGTGGGATAAGATCAGTGCCATCACACCTATTTTTGGGTCATGACAATTCAAGGTATTGGAGATGATTGGTATTCTATCATAACACACATCTCAAATTTACTCCGTCGCGCCGCAGATTAGATGTTACAAGTGAATTGTTAAACATGAAGGATTAAGAAGTTTTATACATCATTTTTTCCTTAATGAGTATGCTTAATAATGAATTAAGAAAAACAAAACAGTTGACTAGCATACCATATCCACAAGAATGAATGTACTTTAACTCCCTAAATTCACCTAAACAAAATGTCTGACAGAGCTCCTAGTTCACATCATTTATGCAGTTCAATTAAACAACACCAAAATAATGTAACTTTCTAAAAAAATATAATAATTAGTAGAATCTAAAAGCCAAGAGAACTTTAATGTATGAAGGGACCCTGGCTAGGTAAAATTAAACACTTACGAGCAGAAGCTATTCAAGAAATCAATAGACATGAAACGAGAACTATAATGAAATGACAAGGGATATTACCTTTTTCAAAGCAGCGAACTGATACATCGATGGCAAAGAACTAATAAATTCAAGAGCAACTCCCATAAACACAAGCTTGAGCTCTTTTTGAAAAAAACTTTCAAACTCAGTGACTAATTCTTCGAACCTTCAAATTTCCTAAACTTGTGAGCTGTTATTTAAATTTTTTATAATTTCTGGAATGTATCTACTAGAGGATGAAGTTGTATATTTAAAGTGTCCTAAATCTAACCCTTCTTCCAAATTTAAGAGGGTATTTATAAGAGGTGAATTAGGGTTCAAGAATTGGGGGGGGGGGGGGGGGGGATTTTGAATGAAATTAAAAAAAATCCAATTTGAAATTCAAATTCGAATAGAATATGTCTGAATTCGTTGAAAAATTTCCAACTAATTGAGAATCATAGCCATTGATCTTGAGATGGAGGATAATTAAGGAACGTGATGACGCCACCTGAATTATTCTCAAACGGTAAAGAAAATGAGGAGAGGACACGTAGGGGTGAAATGAGTCAGAATCATTTTGGTACTGTTGGTTGCTAGTTTGGAACGTGTTGAGGAGAAGGAGCATGAGGCGTGCAGGAGAGGGGAAAGAAAAGGAAAGGAAACGAAAGGTGTGTGGGGTCATTTTGGTTGTTGTTGCTTTGCTGGCTGCTTGAAAAAAAAAAGAACAGTGGAATGAGGAGTATATAATGTATGTATTGAATTAAAAGAGGGTTGGGCCGACTAACGCTGATTTGGGCTGCAATTTGGTCCAAACATGAACCAACGTTTGGTCTGAAAAATGAGATTAAGGATAGGAGAATATTATTAAAGATTTGACAATGTTAACATGACAATTTTGGCCAATCTGAAATTTAAAAAGATAGCTGAATTGAATTAAATAATTATTTCGGTTATGAGATGAATTTAATATTATTTAATTAAAGAGTTTGTTAAAATTAACAAACTTAAATAATTAATTTAATTATTGGTTAATTGACTTTAAAATAATTTATAATTAAATCAAGATAATCAACCAAAACAAAATCATATTTTTTTGGAGAATAATTTTTGAATAAATATATAATTTAAAAAATTAACATTAAAATAACTTAAAATAATTTTTTTAAATTTTTTCAAAAATAATTATTTCAATTTGTTGAAAAATTGAAGAAGCTCGATAACTAATTTATATTGTGGAAGGTCAAAATTAGGTGTCAATAGCTGCCCCTTTCTTTGGGTACGGTCGATGAAAGAGACCCTGAACAAAGAAATTTGACAAATCTAATTTTGACCGACCACTCTTTCATCTCTTTGAAAAAAAAGGTATGGACTTTTGAAAATTATGGATAGACCCTAGTATCGGGTTTTCTACATATCTCAAGATACATGAGAATTCAGGCAACTTGTAGTTCAGGATGTTTGATATAACACACGATTATGAAAGAATTCAAAAGTTATCTTGGAGTCGGATTATGGAGAGACTGAAAAGCTCAGGAACAGAATGAGGAGAGGTTGGAGTACAATCGAGTTTTCAATATCAAATCCGCCTATATATCTCAGACATGAGAATCAGACTGCTTGTAGTTCGACTCAATCGGTTGAAAGGAAAATCTTTTATGCTAAGATAACCTTTTGGTTCGGGAAAAGTGACAAATAGATTTGGTATTAAAAAGGCTTTCCATCTCTTAGTTATGAATATGGAGCTCTTTACATTCATAAATAAGAACTTACACGGACATAATTTTTAAAACTTTTGGTGCATTGTCACTCAGATTGGAAAGCTACCTTTGATAAACAACAACAACAACAACATACCCAACAGAATCCCATAAGTGGGGTATGGGGAGGGTAGAATGTACGCAGACCTTACCACTACCTTAAAGGTAGAGAGGTTGTTTCATGGGTACCCTCATGTCAAAAACAAAGACTACCTTTGATAAGAGTTAAAATTTCATTAGATGCGAAACTAAAATTAACAAACTCAAGGAAATACCCACATGCCTTTTGACAGGGGTATGATTGGATTGTGGTGGAAGTCTTTTCTCAGATCGTGTTCAAAGAGTTTGATATTCCTCTTCAGACTATGTCCCAGCTCACTGCTAAGAAAAGTTTCACGTTGTGTTATATCCTATTTGATAACGTCTGCACTTGTGATTTGTTTGAGAATTCATCCTCTCATATGCTCTCTACAAAGACTGGGATAAAACTTGTTAGTATAGAATGAAACTCAAGTTGGGAGATAGTGATTTTTACCTCATTGACACATAGTCATCCCTTTGAGCATTTGACGTCAGCTTCCTCCAATTTTGACGTAATAGATGATAAATTGATATTATGTAATATGTCGATGACTCTTTTGGCATGATATTATGATGGTGATTTCTTTAACAATGATATTAATATGTTGTTTCTCTTAGCGATGGTGTATAAACGTAACGTCCCTGTTGACAGTAATATGATATCCTTCTTGGTAATAACATGAATATAATATCATTATTGGCAATATTATGATGATATACATATGATATTCATCTTGGAAATAATATAAATATAATATCATTCATGATGTTCCTCTTGGAAATAATATAAATAATATAATATTCTTGGAGATGACATGCACATGATGTTCTTCTTGGTAATAATATAAATATGATAATAGTTCAACTATAATGAGGTGGATGACTTGATAATATCCAACTGTAACGAGGTGTATGACTCGATAATGATCCAACTGTAACGAGGTGGATGACTCAATAATGATCTAATTGTAACAAAGTGGATGGTTCGATTGTGATCCAATTGTAATGAGGTGGACGACTCGATAATAATCCAACTCTAACGAGGTGGATGGCTCAATAATGATCCAATTTTAACAAGATGGATGATTTGATTATGATCCAACTGTAATAAGATAGTTTATTCGATAATGATCAAACTGTAATGAGGTGGATGATTTGATAATGATCCAATTGTAACAAGGTGCATGACTCAATAATGATCCAACTATAACAAGGTGGATGGCTCGATAATGATCCAACTATAACGAGGTGGATAGATCGATAATGATACAACTATAACGAGGTGGATAGATTGATAATGGTCCCACTTATGGGGTGGACAACTATCTTAGTTTAAAGTAAAGGCCCTGAAACGGACAAACAAACTATGCAAACCACTTATGGGATGGTTAATCCAACAAATCTATACGTCGAGACCCTCGAGTAGACAAGTAAAATGTATAAACCACTTATGGGGTGGATAATCCAAAAATTTTAAAATGTTAATCCTCACATGGTCAATGAACACGTACACCTATATAGATACGTGATGATCGTCTTGATTAACAAAACATAAATCATATTGACATATACATTTGTCATAGTTACGACTCTCACCCTAAGTCTCTTTCAAGAGACATAATGATCTAGGTGAAATGGCTAAATTCTTTTATACGAATATTAAAACCATTCCCTTCTTCTTTTGATAAACTCAATAAATTTTGAGTTTGTTGCATGATATCTTCAGCCATTGTTGAAGACTTGAATTGACTTGATAACCTCAATTGTCGTGAGGTTATGTGATCTTCAGTATTGATTGATTCGATAGACTTATCATTTTGTCCTTGCAACACTTCTACAAATAACATCATCTTTAGATTTGATGTTGATTTCAGGATTGTCCTAGCTTAACTAGCATAACCACTTGTAAAACTTGAGATCAATCATTAATAGTTATAATAAAGTAAAGTATATACTTAAAAGATAAAGTGTGAGGTTATGTCATTTGGCTATAAAGATCAGGCCATGGTAAACTTAGTGATGATCTCAATCATAACTTTTCACTAATTGATGTTTGCTCCTTTACAATCCTGTAGTCCTTGTACATGCTCTGTATCTGGCGATACTGACTTGATTCTTTTAAACTTTGAGAGGTTCTGTCAGGGCTTGTGTCTAATTACTTTAAAATATAATGGAAGTAGTTAAAAACACTTTGAAGTAACACAATAAATTAAAAATAAAATGAGATGAGAAATTATTTGATTGATTATGATGAAACCACGATGTGTGTAAGCAGCGCCTTATGCTTGAAGATTTTGACATTGTCGTCTTTATGATTTCGTTGTTTTTGCATCCAAAGAAAAAATCTTAGTTTGAGAGACTGATTTGTTTTGGCATTGTCCTCATGCTCCTTCATGAAATTGGCTTGCACATTAGTCTGCTCTTTGAAATGCAGTTTTAGTGAAAATTTTGAGGACCCTCCTAAAAAATTCTGTCCCAATTTGCTTGAATGTAGCAAATAACATCTTTGTCAAATTTTTGAGACTTTCTCAAATCTCTGCCTCTAGTTACACACTTCAACAAAATTTCAAACTTGACTCATTGGAGAAATATCTTTTTTGGAGTAATTTTTTAGACCCTCTAAAAAATTCTACCCAGTCACATATTATGATCCCTTATCTTATTGGAGAAACTCATTTTCTAGAAATTTTTTGAGATCCTCTAAAAACCTCTGCCACAGTTTTCATTATAAAGAGAAATGAAAATATTATTCTGAATATGACCGAGTTATTATAGTGCACACGTATCCCGTTGAGGCAGGAATCAAGTCAAACGTAGTTCTAATATGAGAAAAATATTAAAACTTAATAATAGATAACCAAAGCTGACATAGACCACCTACATATCTCATTTTTGAGAATTCAAGTCAGACATAGTTCTTTACAAAGAAATAAGGGCTAGATTGGAAAAAAAAGTTTAAATGTGCAATAACTTCATATATAGAAAGCTTGTCAATGTTTTGCACTCTTGTTTTTATCCTCTGATGGCAAATGTCTTCAAGCAATCTTATTTAAGTCATCTTGTGCTTAATCTCAAACATAAAATATATTGTCATTTAGGGAAGCTTAATCAATTGTGATTAACTTGTTATCGAGCATGTTTTGAATTTTGTGCTTAAGGGTCGAACAATTCTTTGTATCATATCTAATAGCTTCTGAATGATAAACACATCTATCGTCTACCCTATAAAATTTTCCCAAAGGATTGACTGGTCTTTGTTTTATAGGATGAAGCATACCCGCTACTTGTAGCCTTTCATAAAGCTGAGTTTGAGATTCCTTCAATGATGTAAATACCTTGGGAGGCTTTCTGAAACTGGGACGAGAAAATTTTTCTTGATTGGTATGACAATTTTGATATCTCTTTGGTGGAATAGCTCTGACAATAACTACTTCTTCTTTTTTTCTTCTCTGACATTTTTACATAATTAGTTTTGGTGATTCCTTCATTAACTCATAATATAATTTTTTCAGTCTGAAGTCATCCTCTAAAGTTTCCCCTACCTTGATGACATTAATGAATTTTCATCCTATCATACACAACATCCGTTCATAGTATTTAGGCTTTTGAATATGAATAAACATTTTAGTAATATCACATTCAAATATTGGAGGTTGAACTTTTGTAGCCTCTTTTCTCCAACGAAGAGCGTATTCTCGATAGTTTTCCATAGATTTTTGCTTCTTCTCCAAATAGTAGCGATCAAGAGAAATTTCTATGTTATTCCAAATCTTTCAATAAAATTCTTTGCAAGTGTGATACGCCCAAATTCACACCTCAACTTAGATGCAAAGCGGTCGTTGTTCAAATATAGAACCCAACTAGAGTTGGGG
>JBCEWC010012108.1:0-16120 GCA_038996855.1 Solanum aculeatissimum
TTCTTATAATCTTCTTTCTATATATGTGCCCTTGTCATCTAGCATCGGTCTATAGGTTGATCATGTTCATATACATTATATGCCTGCATACTTAGTGCATTTATATGTACTAACCCATACTCTTTATCTACATGGTCTAACCATGTAGGGGCTGGAGACTATATCTATCCTCCTTTGGACGGTTAGCTTGTTGATTTCAGATTGTTGCTAGTGGTGAGCCCTTTACTTCAAGGGCAAGACCCAACTTCCTCCATCTTATGTTTTGTTACGTCTTTCCTATTTTATGACTAGAGGGTGAGCTCGGGACATGTCGTGGCCCCCATCTTATCCTATGCAGAGGCATTATTGGACATATCAGATTCTATTGTATGCTGTATTATAAGCTTGTTTGAGATGCTATGAATATATTATGTTTTGGCTATGGCTATGCTTATGTTATTATGATATGATTTAAATGAGAATGTGCTTACGTGGAAAGTTCTGAGCCCCTTCTTCTCCCCATAGCTTGAGTCATACTTACCCGCCCCTTAGAACATATTTGCTATGTGTTATGTGATTCATGCGAATCCTCTTCCCAATGACATCCCCATAGCTTGAGTCCAAAGTCCCAAAATCTCTTAGAATTACTTGTTTCATTTTATATTATGCGCTTTCAAACCAATGATGTGTAAGTTAATGCTAAGATGGCTTGATTGAGGACTTTCGGGTTCTCTTTTGCCATGTCACATCTAGACCCCTCTCTCGGCAAGAATTCCCAAACTTGAAGCAAGGTTCCATGACTATGCAAAAGTACAGTCTTAAGTTTACTCAACTGTCTCACTATGCTCCAAATATAGTTGCCGACACTAGGAGTAGGATAAATTTTTATGTGTCTGGATTAGGTCGCTTGACCAAGAGGGAAGGAAGGAGAGCTATTATGCTTAATCATATGGACATTGGGAGGTTGATGATATATGTGCAACAAACCAAAGAAGAGAAGTTGAAAGATAGAGAGGAAGATAGAACCAAGAGGGCTAAGACTACTAATTATGAGGGTGGTAAGAAGGGGGATAGGAGCATAGGTTATTCATCTTTGTAGACTGGGATCCCTCATCAGCAGTGCACTTGCACCTAGAGGGAGGAATAAGTAGAGGTCATAAAATTTTAGAGCGTAGGGTTATCAGTCCTAAGCTAGTGTGATAATGGGTCAAAAGGTAAGCCACCTTGTAGGAAGTGTGATAGGATACATTTGGGTAAGAGTAGAGAAGGGGATATTAGATGCTACAAGTATGGACAAATGGATCACTTCCAAAAAGAGTGTATGACATGGGGCAACAAGGCCTAATCTTCTAATACCACACTACTAGTGAGAGGTAATTAGAGAGATGTCACTACTAATGCAGGTGGGGGTACAAACTGTCTATATGTAATGGGGAATAAGCATGACCAAGAGGTCACACCAGATGTTGTCACAGGTATGCTTCGAGTCTTTACCTTTGATTCTTATGCGTTGCTTGATCTGGGTCCCACTCTATTTTTCGTAACTCCTTATGTGGCAAGTAGATTTGAAATCCTTTCTGAATGTTTACTTTAACCCTTTTTGTTTCCACTCCTATTGAGAAGTCTATTCTAGCTGAGAGGGTTTACAAAGATTATGTAGTATTCGTCTGTCATAGGGATACCTTTGCTAATTTGATAGATCTAGAGATAATTGACATCGATGTGATTCTTGGCATGAATTAGTTTCATGTTTGCTATGTCTCTATTGATTGTAAAACCCAAACTATTAAATTCTAATTCTCGAATGAGTTTGTCATAAAGTGGAAGGGTGGTTCTGTTGTGCTTAAGGGTAAGTTTATTTGCTACCTTAGAGCTAAAAGGTTAATCTCTAAGGGATGTATTTACCACATTGTGCAGTTCAAAGAGGATCGTGTTGAGTCTTCCTCTCTTGAGTTAGTTTTGATTATTAATGAGTTTTTTGAGGTCTTCCCTGATAATCTGATTGAAGTCCCTCCTGATAAAGAAATTGATTTTGGGATACATGTCCTCCCTGATACGCAACCTATTTCTATTTTGCCATATAAAATGACCCCTGCTGAGCTAAAAAAATTGAAAGAGCAGTAGAAAGATCTCTTGGATAAGGGGTTTATTAGGCTGGGTGTCTCCTCATGGGGTGCTCCCATCCTATTCGTGAGAAAGAAAGATGGTTCCCTTAGAATGTGTATTGACTATCAAAGTTGATTAAGGTAACTATCAAGAAGAAGTATCCCCTTCCAAGGATAAATGAATTATTTCACCAACTTTAGAGTGCCACTATTTTCTCAATGATTGACCTGAGATTAGGCTATCAATAGTTGAAAGTGAGAGAATATGATAATTCAAAGATGATTTTTTAAACTTAATAGGGTTATTTTGAGTTTATGGTAATGTCCTTTAGGTTGGAAAATGCACTTTCAGCCTTTTTGGGCTTGATGAATAAAGTATTCAGGCAATATATTGACATATTCATGATTATGTTTATCGATGATATCTTGGTGTATTCTAGAGATAAGAAAGAGCATGCTAATCACCTTAGAATTGTTCTTCAAACTCTCAATGATAAAGAGTTATATGCTAAGTTTTCAAAGTGTAAGTTTTGGCTCAGGTTTGTAGCTTTCCTAGGCCATATTGTTTCAGACGATAGTATTCGAGTGAACACTCAAAAGATTGAGATGGTTAAGAATTGACCTAGACAAACCTCTCTAACTAACATAAGAAGATTCTTGTGTTTTTCTGGCTGCTATCATTATTTGTTAATGAATTCTCTTTCATATCCTTACCATTGACTAGACTAACTCAAAAGAAAGTCAAGTTTAATGGTCTGATGAATGCGAGAAGAGTTTTCAAGAGTTGAAAACAAGGTTGACTATTGTACTAGTGTTGACTTTGCCTAAAGGAATCGATGGATTTGTAATTTATCGTGATGCCTTAAGAGTGGGATTGGGATGTGTTTTGATATAGAAAGGTTAAATTGTTGCTTATGATTCCAGACAACTCAAGGTGCATGAGAGAAATTATCCAACACATAACTTAGAATTGGCAGTGGTGGTGTTTTCTCTCAAGCTATGGCACCACTACTTATATGAAGCACATGTGGACGTGTTCACGGACCACAAGAGCTTGTATTATGTCTTTACCCAGAAAGAACTCAACTTGATTCAAAGGAGGTGGCTTAAATTGCTCAATGATTATGATATGATCATCTTTTACTATCTAGGTAAAGCTAGCATGGTTGTTGATGATCTTAGTAGGTTATCCATGTAAAGCATTACTTATGTGGAAGAGGAGAAGAATGAGTTAGATAAAGAGGTTCACCGACTGAAATGGTTGGGAGTTCAACTAGATGAATCTAGTGAAGGTGGAGCACTTGTACATAATGGGTATGCATCATATATAGTAGTGGAGGTAAAGGACAATAAAGACTAAGATCCTATTTTACTTCAATTGAAGCCAAATGTACATAAGAAGAAGGTGATGGCTTTTTCCAAAAGAGGAAATGGAGTATTGAGGTATCAAAGCAGATTGTGTGTTCCTAATATTGATGACATATGAGAGAGGATCATGGCAGAAGCTCACAACTCTAGATATTTTATCCATCCATGGTCAACTAAGATGTACAATGACTTAAGAGAAGTCTATTGGTGGAGTGGGATGAAAAGACACATTACTGAGTTTGTTTCCAAGTGCCCAAACTGCTAATAAGTTAAAGTTGAGCATCAAAGGCTATGCGGAGTAGATCAAAACTTAGAGATTCCAAAATAAAAGTGGAAGATGATTAATATGGACTTCATCATAGGCTTACTGAGGTCTTGAAGATAACATGATTCAATTCGGGTGAATGTTGATAGGATGACTAAATCAACACATTTCTTGGTGGTAAGGACTACTGACACAACAGAGGATTATGTTCGACTGTATATTCGAGAGATTGTTAGATTGCATAGGGTCCCTTTGCCTATCATTTCAAATAGAGGAACTTAATTCACTGCCTAGTTTTAGAGATCTTTTCAGAAAGGCTTAGGTTTGAAGGTGAACCTTAGCACTACTTTCAACCCTCAAACTGATGGCCAAACAAATCACATAATTCAGACTTTGGGGGATATGTTGAGGTCCTGGATCATTGACTTCAAAGGTAATTAGGATGACCACTTGCCTCTAACTGAGTTCGTCTACAATAATAACTTCCATTCGAGCATCTAAATGGCTCCATATGAGGCACTTTGTGGGAGGAGATCTAGATCACCAATTAGTTGGTTCATGGGTGAATCAAAAATTGATGGACTTGACTTGGATTATCAAGACATGGAGAAGGTAAAGATCATACAAGAGTGACTGAAGACTGCACAAAGTTGACAGAAATCCTACACTGATGTTAGGAAAAGAGACTTGGAGTTTGATGTCAATGATTGGGTGTACTTGAAAGTGTCACCAATTAAAGGTGTGATATGATTTGGGAAGAAGGAAAAATTGAGTCCAAGATACATCGATCCCTACTAGATTTTAAAGAGAGTGGGTAATATTTCTTATGAATTCGAGCTACCACAAGAGTTAGCGACCATCCATCAGGTCTTCCATATCTCTATGCTTAAGAAGTGTTTGGGAGATTCGTAATTGGTCATTCCTATTAAAAGTATTGGAGTGAAGGATAGTTTGAGTTATAAAGAGATCTCCCTTCAAATACTTGATCATCAAGTTCACAAATTAAAAACTAAAGAGGTAGTATTTGTGAAGGTATGGTGGAGAAATCAATTTGTTGAATAGGCTACATGAGAAGCTAAAGAGGATATGAAGGTTAGACACCCATATTTATTTATGCCTACTAATGATGAAGAAGTTTATGGTAATGATTCATTCCTATTCTTTGAGTTTCTAATTGCGATAGTATCTTAGAGTCCAATTGATGATTTATTTTATTATTTAGTGTCTTGATTGTTTGATTGATGGATTGCATGAGTGATTGGTAACTTTTTGGATTTGTTAGAGTTCATGATAGGATTCGTGATTCAACTAGGTTCCTAGATCTCTCTTCATTCAAAAATAAATGATCCCAAGGGGGAGATATTATAACTCCCTCTAATTTATTCCTCCCAGCTTAAGCTTGAGCGCCCCAACAAAGTTGAGGAATTAATTTGAAATGACTTAAAATGGGTCAATAAAAGAAATCACAAGGGGCTATCTATAGCCCATGGAGTGATGTACGGTCTATAAATGGGACCCTGTAGTTGCCCATGTGGCTTAGAATATTTTATAAGTCTGGGGTGAATGTATGAGCCCATCTACAGACCGTACATTGATTTACGGTTCCTAGATGGACTCGTAAAACCCCGAACCTCTCTAGAGTTTTCTAAGTATAGAGACATTCTATAAAAGGTTCTATGGCCCGTACTTTATTTCACGACCCATAAAATGAGTTCATGGATTGATGCCTTGAAAAATTCATCTAAGTACTAAAACCATCTACGAACTTGTTCACGACCTATCAAAGGGTCTACAACCCGTAAAAGGGTGGTCGTAGATCCATCTTTATTTTTCAGACCCTATTTTACGAGCCGTGTCTATGACCCATAAAGTGAACTGTGACCTATAAACATAGTCACAACTCACTTTGACAAATTTTAGGAAAGGGCAATTTTGTCCTTTCTCACTCTTTTTAATTAAAACCCATGATATTTTGGGATTATTTTGGATTCCTAAACAATACCCAAGGTGTATTATGCTTCATTATGTACTTAGAATTTTGAGAGCAAGAAGAAAAGAGAAAAATCTAGGGCTCTAAACACATAACAGAAGTTCGTTTAAGCTTCGATTGTTCATCAATTTTCAAGTATGTAAGGCTACCTAAAATGTTGAATTGGGTTTGTCCACACACCCTTGCATCTTGACGAGTCAAACTAGTATAAGTGGTTGAGTAGAAAATTCCATAATCCTAATCTTAGAGTTATCTACATTTACTCCTAGTTTTCATGCATATTTGTAAACGTATTAATGGCATACATGCTGATTGTATGAGATTTGAGCATTTAGTTGTACTAGCGGACATGAACCCTAGTTGCATAATTCCACATAACACTTTATGCATCAATTAATTTGATAATATGATTTGTGAATGTCCTAATTGAGTAAATTTGAGCATGATCAAAATATGAGAATATTTATATGTTGTTATATGTTGGGCATGACTGATTGGAGTCCAAATACGCATTTGAGCTATAGTCTTGATTGATTTGATGAGTCTTAAAAACATGCATGATTTTGAGTTTGATTTGTTGATTTTTGATTGAATTGGAGATAAGTAATTGAGTTGTTGATTGAATTTAATTGAATTGAGTCATTTGAGACTAAATTGGAGATTTGAAATACTTTAATGAGATGAGCATATTTAGTCTTGGGAGTTATCTTGAGCACCGAGGAGAATGAAAGTTAGTAATGTTCAAACTCCATACACCATGTAGTCAGTGTATGATAGAGGTTATACCTTTTTTCCCCATATATTGCATAAAATAGACATTGATTGTGGATCCAATTGAGGTTGATCGCCCTTTACCTTGGAAAGTATTAGGTGGCTATGGCAACGACAATGCAAACATTATATCATCACTAGCTCATAAGTGATGGTTGTCTATTAGAGAAACTCCTTATTGTGCATGAATGATTTGACTTAGTCACATGCTAAAGTTTTTTTAGGAGTATTATTTTATTATAGGAGTCTTGCATTCTTGACGGAGTTGATTGGATAGATTGTTGAGTTAATCTGTTGATTGTCTGAGCTTATTGAGATTTATTGTATTAAGCCTTACTTGTTTCTTTATCCATCTTACATACTAGTATATTTCATGTACTAATGTTCATTTGGGCCTGCATCATTTCATGATGCAAATACAGGTGATGGAGGTCTTTAACAAGTGCACCATTGAAGACCTACTCCTCATTTCTAAATTGTGTTGAGCCCTTCTTACTTTCCAAAGGAGCTTATTTATTTCCCTTGTTTAGTGTTATTTCTTTTTTAGGTAGCCCGGGACTTGTCTTGGCACCTTCCAAATAAAGATAGAGGCTTCATAGTATTTGATTAGTGATAGTTAAGTTTTATTTACTTTCTAACTTTTGTTCATTGGAAACTATTATTGATGTAGAGATTTAATTATTTGATTAATTCACAGGCTTACTTGAGTATTTACTTCCATTGTTGAAAGTTATGAGATGATGAGGCCCAGTGATTCTCTTGGAAAATAAACAATGGTTCTTCAAGTGCCGATCACACCAACGGTACTCTCCCGGGGCGTGACAAATACATTACCACCACCTTAGTGCATGCTTTCTTTTTAAATAAATAACAAGGAAAATAATAAGCAGCATCTACATTAGTACATTATTTCAACCAATCAGAGTATTCATCAAACCACATATAAACAAAATGATATGGTGTTCGAGAAAAATCAATTTGAGGGAACTTATGAGCCCAAGGTTGGTAATGACCTTTTATAATGTCTTCCCTCCTTACCTTATCATGAATGTTTTGTTGATAATTTAAAATTAAAGTTTTTTAGTTGGATTAGCCTTTAGATTGTTCACATCAAATTCCTTGTTACATCCTAAAAATTATCAAAATACCTCTATACGAAAGATTGCTTGCATAATGCATCATCTTAAACTTTTTGACAAATCTGAGGCCAAAATATCGACCGAGGTGAAATATTATGTGCAAAATGATCTCGATTGAATTTTAGATCAATCAAATCAAAAGATAATTATTCAGAGTGAAATTATAGAAACAAAAAATGTGCGACAGGTGTCAGAAAATGGGTAAAAAATTATTTTTCTTGATCTTCGACTGTCCCAAAAGTTTATCAAAGAATTTCACAAAAAAATGAATCTGAAATAGACCACTGGCGCGTCGTGCCCCTACTAAATTTTTGTTCAAATTTTGCAGTTTTAATGAAGGACATTTCCATACTTTTCTCCAACCCTCCTATACTTAACCTATGGCTTTCTAAGGCCGTTTTTTACCTTAAAACATTTCCAAAGCATATTTCTAATCACTTTATGCTATTCTAACTCAAGAACTAGGGCTAAGGAGAGAAGAGAAGGCTAGGGGTTAAGAAATTTAAGCCAAATCTTTATCATTTGATTTTTCAACCTTCATTCCAAATATGTAAGGCTAATTAAAACATGGATTAAGTTCTTCCATGTGCCCTAAATAGTTGATTGATTGACCAGTGATTGATTTGAGTCTCCCATGCATGAATTCCTAAATATTTTTCTTAAATCCTAGAATACTCTTACATAATCTTACATGAATGATAGTTTTTATGAATTAAAAACTTGTAATAGATCATTATATTTCTCCTTCCATGAACCCTAAATAAATGATGATGATAATTGAAGGTCTATATGTGATTAATGGATTAGAGAGCATAAAGTATGAAGGTTTGACTACAAATGAGATGAACATAAATATAGTCTTAATGAACTTGAATGTCCCTATCATATTTTCTCAAGTCTAATAAGAATGATTGTGAAAAAAATTAAATGTTTTAAAAAATGCTTGTCTTTAAGCTACTCTCGAATAATGTGATTGAGTTGATGGTATGATTGGTTGAAAGGTCTAATTATAAAATGATTAAGAATTGATAAGAGTTCAAATATGACTAGATTGAATTGATTTTATTGAGTTTCATGAGCATTGAGTCATGAAAGTAGTATCGAGTACCAAATTAGAATAAATAATAACTCTAGCCTAATAAACTACATAGCCAATGTAGGAAAGGATTGGATTGTTAAAGCCCATTGTTTCCTTTTTTATGTTCAAAAAGAGGATTTGATTTGATTGATTGTGGAACCAATATTGGCCGATTCGTCCCTTACCTTGGCAAGTATTGGACGAGCATGGTAATGACATCATTTTGTTGTGCATCACTGGATATAGGTGGTAGGATTATTGTCGGTTAAGAGAAATTCTCAAATAATGCATGATAGTATATAATATATTTTGGATGAGTTATATATTACTAAGTCTTTCTTAAAGCATAGATTTACTTTTAAATATGTGCTATTTTACTAAGTTAATATCCTGAGTTGAGAATATCTTGAGTTTGTTGTTTCTAATCCTTTTACATACTCGTACATTTCAAGTATTGAAGTCCATTTGAGCCTGCATCTTTTTGTGATGCAGAGACAAGTATTAGAGATCATCAACATGCACTTCATTGAGGATATTATTTACTATAAGTTGATTGGTGAGTCCCCCCTTGCGTTAAGAGGATATCATTTATATCTTTTCTTTTATTTGAGTTTATGACTTTTATTTCATTGAGGTATCCATGAACTTGTCATGGACACCATCTAGACAAAAGAGATATAGGCTTCATAGATTAGACAATGATGGGTTGATGTTGAGATCTCTTGACTCTTTTTTTAAAACTATTCTTATGTCATAGATTTGGAGTTTGATTGTTGGTTTATGACCTCTATACATTGAGTTAGAAAGTTGATCAAGATTGCCCATATTATTATATCTTTTATTCTATGTCTTTCGCTGAATAAATGAATGAAGGTGTAATCAGGTCAAGTGGTTTGCTTGGGAGCCAGTAATGATTTCTAAGTATCAGTCACGCCTAGGGTACCCTTTTAAGGCTTGCCAAACTAACTTGGTATTAGAGAAAAATGTTCAAGTATTCTAGGGTGTCTTTGAAGCCATATCTGTAGAATCTTATTTATGGTTTTGAGGGACCCACTTTTATAAATGAGGAACTATTGACATTTAAGAAAAAATTCTCTTCTTTCAGATTTTGAATTGTGTAATAAAGCTATTACCTAAGAAACTTATGATAATTTATGTGTTGCTCTAAACTTTTTGACTATGCCTCATCTACGAGGTGATAGAGATAGTAAATTTCAAATTCTTACCAATGAGTTTCTCTATAATAAAGTAATCAAAATGGTAAAGATACTACACTAGGTTAAGAGGAGTCGACTAGTATGATACGTTTATTGATTTGAAAGAATGCACTCTTATTCATATAAATCATGCATTTGGGATTAATCAAGATGCACCCCTAACTCTCTTATCCAAAACTTTCTTCTGATATTATCCGTGAGAGGCAAAGTTATGTCTCTAAAAGTTTAATGTTACCACATGAGGGAGCATGATTTGAGGTCTTATAAACCTTAAGTAGAATTAAGTCATCTTAGAGTTAGAAGGATGACGGTGGAAAAGAAGAGACTAGATAGTGAGAGCGGTGGTTGATTGAGACTTGTAACTTGAGTTATGTATCTATTAGATAAGTAATGGGGATGATGAGTTGATTCCCATAAGTTTTGATGAAAGATAAGTAAATATCATATGATTTTTGTGAAAAGGTATAGAGAAAGATTTATTATTAGGATGAGTTAGAGTGTGCTCAAACTAGAAAGAAGTTTATGTTGATATGTTATGGTATTAGTGAGACGAAGTATAGATGTTGAATAGGGGAATAGAGTAGTCTTGGGGTGATAGATCTAAAGTAGGCTTATGATTTTGAAGGCAGAGCTCCATGACATTCATAGAGTTATGAGCTTAGCCAGATAAAGAGGTATAGTGAATGGGTGAATGGTACTTGAGTTGTGAATAGGAGATGTGTTGATCGATTATTTGCTATAAGAGTTTACTGGCCTATGTTCCTAACTTTTACCTAGTAATTGTAAGTTGGTACAATATGAGAGAAGTGTGTGATTCATATGATTTGAGGATCATTATGAAAAAGAAGAGAACATTATGATAGTGATAGTCTTAGATAGAAATTTTCTCTAAGAGGCTTGCTATAGTGTATGTTCGAGATTATATTGACATGCAATGAATGTGATACTATGAGTATGGTGTAGATGCTCCTTATATGGAAATAGTAAATTGAGGATAAATCATTAGATAAGAAGAGACTTAAGATATGTATCCGTGATAGTGTAAAGTTATGTAAAGCTCTAAGTTATGACTTGCTATAGGAACCTAGATAGTATATTTAAGTTGTCAATGTGGAGTAGGTTAATGTAAGCATTCTTTGTCACCCTTAGCAATTAGGTCGATGGGGGTTTATGTGTAGATGATGATGAGTTTTCTATTATAATCCAAGTTTTCTACAATAAAATGTATATGAGTATAGAAGTTGAGTATTAACAGACTAAAAAAGGAGGTTAGATTATAAGAGTTGTAGAAAGTGGCTACATATGTCAATAGGTGCAACAAGTATAGAAAGGGGCCCATAGAGACAGAAGGAATCCAAGAGTGGTATTTTAGAAGAAAGTCCTAGTAGAAATTTTATATTTTTGAATATAGTATAACAAGAGAGTTTAAGATATTTTTATGGATAGTGATGCCCTGGCCCTGTGGAAAGCTATTCTTATGACTTAGTAAAAAGAATTGATTCACAGACTTAGAGAGATGTCCTTTGAGCTAAGGGGAAGATAATAAGGTAATGAACCAACGTAGGTGTAACGACCCAAAAAATTTCGAACTTCATAATGGTTGGTCAGGATTAGTGTTGAACTAGTCATGGTTGAATTTTGGTAGCCATGAGTTGTATTTAAGTGGCCGGATTCAAGGGAATCATTTTGGTGGTAAAGTTGTAAGGCCGGTTGGGTAGTGGACTTTGAAAAGCCATATATGTTTTTACGGGATTAACTGTGTGGGATTTTATATATTAAATTGAAGCTCTTTGAGTTATCTTCGCAACATAATTGGTTTCACTTAATTCCAAGTTTGGATGTAAATGTTATGGCCCTTTCAGTTAGACTGCCCATAATTTAAAGTACGCTAGAAAAGGGTTTCGGAATAGGGTCTAAGGGTGGGACCACGGACCATTTAGTGGTCCACGGTCTGTGGGGGTGATTTTGGGATGGTCCAGTGTGCTCCTAGGGGTTGGAGGACAAGCCATGGACCAAGTGTGGTCTTATAGACCACCCTCACGGTCCGTGTAACCCTTCACGGCCTGTGAGGGGTCCCTTGAGGTGATCCAGAAAGTTGGCCATGGTTCGGGGTTGGACTCCGGACCAAGTGATGCTCCACGGACCAGTACACAGTCAATGTGCAGCTACACGGTCCGTGAGGCCCCTCGTGAAGTGATCCAGAAAGTCCCCCGAGAGTTCAAGCCGAAGCTGAGACCAAGTGGAGTTTCACGGACAGGTTCACGGTCTGTGAACCAGTAGACGGCCACTGTAGACCTTCCGTGAGTCACTGTTTTCAGTGATCTAGTCCATTTCATTAATGGTTAATTCATAATCATTCTAAGGGAACCATCTTTCTTTCTTACGAATAGAACCAAATCACCCATGGTGAAACACTCAGCCTAATTAATCCCTTCTCTAACAAATCTCTCAACTGATTTTTCAACTCTTTCAACTCAGCAAGGGCCATCATATATGGTGGAATGGAGATAGGTTGGGTTTCAAAAAGAACATTAATTCTAAAGTCAATCTCCCTATCAGGAGGGACTCTAGGTAGATCCTTAGGAAACTCACTCATAATTTGGAAAAACTCAAGAGTAGAAGGCTCAACATCATTAGACTTAACTCGCACGAGGTGATAGACACATCCCTTATAAATCAACCTTCTGGCCTTAAAGTAGAAAATAAACTTACCGTTAGGCACAACAGAACCTCCCTTCCACTCTAAGGTGCATTGGGAAACTAGAATTTGACAGTTCGAGTTCTATAATCGACTGTGGCATAGCAGGCGTAAACCCAGTGCATGCCAAGATTCATATCAAAATCGACCATCTTTAACTTAATTAAATCTACAAAAGTATCACTATGGTAGTTGGACACCACACAAACTCTATAAACTCTTTTTACTAGAATAGGCTCATCGATAAAAGTAGAAATAGAAAATGGCTCAAGCTAGCACTCAGGAAGAATCTCAAATTTACTAGCCACATATGGTGTCACAAAAGGAAAAGTTGTGCCCGTATCAAGCAAAGCATAACAATCAAGGGTAAAGACTCAAAGTATACCCATTACAATATCTGGTGCAACCTACTGGTCCGATCGATTCCACATTGTGTTTAGACGGTTTTTCCCATCGTCTGTCCTTGGTGCAGCACCTCTTTGATTACCTCTGGTTGGTGGTACTGTCATAGAAAACTAGGCCTTATTGTTCCACAATGGATACTCTCTTTGGAAATGACCAGCCTAACCATACTTGTAGCAACCATTCCCTCTCTCTTTGCACTTTCCCAGATGCATCCTGCCACACTTCTCATAAGGTGGGTTCCCTTTCAAGCCAAGGGCCACACTGGCTTTAGAACCCTGTGCTCTGAAGTTCTGCTGACTTTGAGACTTTTGATCATACCAGTTATTTAGAGCTGGTGCACTCGCCGAAGATGGTGAAAACCCCGAAGGTCTCTTCTAGAAATAAGACTTATCTCCCTTACTCTGCTTAGGCTTATTTGGCTAACGCTCTACTGACTTGGCCTTCTTGCTCCGATGCTCCTCTTTATCTCTCTTCTTGTCTTCTTCAATTTGTTGTGCATAGACTATCACCCTAGAGATATCCATTCTTGGAATTAGAAATGTTGTCTTGTACTCTTTCTTCACATGTATACTCAAGCCAGATACAAACTTTCTCATTCTCTCCCTCATATCCTGGACCATCTCTAGAGAATACCTGGACAACTGGATGAACTTAAGGTTATACTCTTTGACAGTCAACCCTTCTTGTTTCAGATTCACAAATTCTTCAATGTTGGCCTCACTCAACTCCTGAGGAAAGAAGTGATCAAGGAAAGCGCTCTCAAATTCACTCCACTTAGCTAGCTCAACATCCTCGCCTCGACTCTCTTCCCACTGATTGTACCAAACATTTTCCACATCCTTAAGTTGGTATGCAGCAAGCTCAGCTCCCTCAGTTTTAGTCGCATGCATGGCCCTCAACACCTTCCATATTTCATCAATAAAATTTTGGGGGACCTCCTCAACTTTAGACCCTATGAAGATTGATGGGCTCATCCTCAGAAAATCCCTAAGCCTTGTTATATTAGTTGGCTCTTGAGAAATGAAACTAAGAGCCCATGAACTCTGATTCCCACTCTGAGTAGCTACCAGCTGAGTGAGCATAGTAATAGCTTCTCTGAAGTTGGCCTCTGTAGTAGGGGTAGGTGGAGCAGTAGGTGCCTGTGGAAAACCAGTAGCTCTAGTTGGTCTACCTTGACCCCTCGTCTCCATCTGAACAGGTGCCTCAAGAGGGCAATTCTCAATTTTCCTCATCGTAGCATCTCTCTGGAGTGTGGTATGCTTAGGAGGTATGATCTGCAAATGTGTAGTGCTCGAATTAGAAAGGAGCTTTTATAGATTTAAACTCTATTGCACGAACTCAAAATACAGAAGAAGTGTAACCTTTCTTAATTCCCCATAGTCTCCTACTTATAAAGTGTGGTGCACAACACACCTATAAACAAGACTCTACTAGACATGGCTTCATAAACTCCCTCGGACTCTTAAACTCTGTGCTCTGATACCAAATTTTTCATGCCCCGAGAGGATACCCTTGGCATGGCCAAAACTTGAAGAACCATTGTTGATTCCCCAGGAGAACCACCTGGCCTCATTATCACATCTTGCTCGACAGCAAAAGAAAATACGCAAATCAAATACATCAATAAAGTGATAAAGTTCTTATGAAATAATCTCCAATGACCAAATTTAGAAAATAAAAATACTCAACCATATTCTACTTAATATTTATGAAGTCTCTACCTTTAACATTTAGATGGTACCATGAAAGGTCATGGCTACCCAACTCAAAGAAAATAAAAATAACCAACAAAATATGTTAAGAAAGACTCTTTCGAATAGCAAGAAGGGCTCACCAACTTTGGATGTAAGGGAACTGAACCTCAACGGTGCGCCTGTTGAAATCCTCTATCACCTGTATGTACATCATTAACGATGCAAGCCCAAATGGACATCAGTACATAGAATATACTGATATGTAAAATGGCTCAAGAAAATAGATAAGGCTTAACTCAAATCAATCAACTCAACTCATAACTCCACTCAATAAATAATGCAAGTTTAAAGTTTAAGTCATGCTTGCAAAATAAATTTATCTCTATGAAACTCAATTTAAAATATGACATGCTCAATGAAGGGGTGCTTGGAAGTTTCTCTAACCGACATAACTTCCACCACCATGAGTTTGGTGATGCACAACGATGCTGACATCGTTGTCGTGCCCATCCTAAACTTTCCAAGGTAAAGGATGTCAACCTCTCTCTCTTCTCTTGGATCCAAAGAGAATGTCCATCTTTTGGGACATGAGTCACCAGAGTTAACTGCATGACTATCCTACATCGGTAGCGTAGTTCTGGGGCATTGTCTTCTAGCCCAACTCGGTGCTCAATACTTCTTACAAGACTAAAACATTATCACGACCCGGGAGTAGGTCCTAGGAGTGACACAGTGAATAGTAATTCAAGTGCCTAAATAAGCCTCATAGCATACATTCACACATCATTGATTTGGAAGTGCATAAATATACATTAAACACATAGTTCTACGGGGCGAGTAAGCATGACTCACACTATAGGGATATCATAGGTATAGGGATATACATGGATTCACATAGCGCATAACACATAATACTAGAAACGGTAAGGAGGACTCAAGCTATGGGGATATCATAGGACTTAGGACTTTCTATAACGTCTCATATCACATGATCATATAATCTATACATAGCGCTTAGTCATAACATCTCAAGAATACATATAACATAAATCGTATGAAAGACTACAAGATGTCCAACAATACCTCTAGTCTAGAATAGGTCCGGGGTCAAGACATGTCCTAGGCTCACCCTCAAAGTAAAGAAGTAAGCATAGTCATAATAGGTAGATAGAAGTCGGCTTGTCCTTGGATGATAGGATTCACCGCAAGCAACTCTGAATCAATCAACTAGCCTTCAAGAGGTGGAAGGTGATAGTCTCCGGTCCTTACATGGTTAGATTATGTAGGAAAAAGAGTATGTGTTAGTACATTTGAATGTACTAAGTATGCGGACATGCAAATGCATATGAACATATTAACTTGCAAATCAATGTCAAATAACAAAGCACATATATAGGAAGAAGTATATATA
>JBCEWC010012109.1:0-16119 GCA_038996855.1 Solanum aculeatissimum
TCCCTCGCCGCCCCCCCCCCCCCCCCCCCCAACTAATGTTTTAGAAAAAAAAATTAGAAAACTTTTAAAAAAAAATCTTATTTTATCTCCCTCCCTCCCTCCTCCCCCCTCTTGAAAAAAAATTTAGATATTATTTTAATTTTTTTAGAAATAATAATTCTACGGTACTCACCTAATCCTCTGCTTTGATTTTTTTTCTCATTTTAAATAACATATTTTATTTGCCGTAAAAAAAATTAAAATAATTTTTTTAATTTCTATTATATTCAATACACAAGAAGAAGAAAATATTTTCTAAAAATATGTGTACACATCTATAAAAATTTAAAAAAAAATAGGAGTGAAGAGTTAGACGTGGATGAGATAGAATTTTATTTATTAAAAAAATATCATTTTTTTTTAGGTAGGAGTAGAGTAGGGGCTAAAGTTTGAACTTTTTAAAATATTTTATAAAAGAGATTCAAAATAATAAAAAGGCAGAGATTGTTGGGGGTGGACAGTGGATTAAGTGAGAAAAATATTTTAAATTGTATTTTTTAAAAATAACTATTTAAAAAAAAATTTTTTGGAAGAATATTTATACTTTAATCTCTAACTTTTAATTAATCTTAATAGTTTATTTAATTTTTGTCAACGTGAAATATTTTATCCATGTAACAAAATTTTGTTTTTCAATAAAAAAGAGAGTGCATTACACACATCATTGAAATATATTTTTCAAACTAATAATTAATAATTTAGGTATTTATTATCGGTTCCGCTAAGTTGATCTTATAATTATCGCCAAATTACTGCTATAAACCTGAAGCCGATGGATGAATTAAGTTGACTTTCAATTACTTAATAAGCAAGTACTACTAATTAATTACTAACAAACTAGCCTATTTTTAATTATTAGCAAACGTGTAATTTTAGACTTATTATCTATCAATATCATTAGAGGTGAAAGGTGGGTGTACTTCAATTTAGAGGTGTTCATGGTTCGATATGAATAGATTATTGATTAAAATTATAATCAAATCAATTTAATTGATTTTTAAAATTTTAAAATCAATCCAAATCAAACAAATAAAATATAAAAATAATGGTAGGTTTGATTATTATCGATTTTTTTTTGTTGGCTTGAAAGCAATAAGTTTGTTGATGGGACACGTCACAATATAGATACAGACATTTAGTATATGAACAATCCACAGAAAGCTACCGTGAATTCAATTAAGCAATAGTACTAGAATTATTATTAGACGAACAAAGTAATTTAGTTAAGCAATATTAAAGTTATTATACACGAATAAAATGATTTAGTTAATCAATATTAAAGTCGTTATATATCAAAGATCAAATCTTTATAAGAAAAAAAATTCAAACTCAACAATCAAATAATTATCCGGGGGGAAGGGGTACAAGAAAATTATATATCAAATTAAAACAGTAACAAGAAATTTTTTAAATATAAATGAGAAAGTTAAAAATTTAAGTTAATTAAAATCTAACAAAATATTTATAGTTCGATTTGATTATTTTTGTGATTTTTTTTTAGTAAAACCCAAATTAAATATCAATGTTTTTAATCAATTTAATTCGAATTACGATTTGATTTGATTTTTTAACCATAACCATTAACAACGCTACTTCAATCTAATAAACAAGGTTCATATATACATGTAATATTATTCCCTCCATTTTAATTAACACACAGTACGGAATTCTCTAAAAAGAAACAAAACTTTTAATAGGGAAAATGGTCAAAAATGTCTTTATGCTATCAAAAAGGATAAAAAATGTCATTCGTTTATACTTTTGGTCATTTATTCCTTTGTACTATTAGAAATGGGTAAAAAATGTCCTGATACTAACGAAAATGGGTAAAAAATGCCCTTGATTTATACTTTGGTCCAAAAATACCCTTGTCAATGATACTTTGATCTAAAACTACCCTTATTGTTATCAAATGGGTCAGAAATGTCATTATATTCCTAATAAAATATTATTCTTAAAGAATTCTTTTCTTATTTTGTTTTTTAAAAATCACATTAACTGATAAAAATATAAGAAAATAATTGTTTTCTTAATCTCATTTTATCAACTAAAATAGAACATCGTACTCCAATAGCAAATTAAATAATATGTGTCATAGATATAAAATCATAGCAAAACCAACATTAATTTTTATTTAGATAACAATAAAAATAGTAATTATAATAAAGAAAAAAAACTATTTTTAATTTTTTTTCCTCGAATTGAAGTAGGATAAATATTTACTAATTAAAAAAAAACTATAAATGCCCTTCATTTATAGTTTAGTCCAAAAATGCCCTTATCGTCAATACTTTGGTCCAAAAATTCCCTTATTGTTATTTAATGGGTCAAAAATGCTTTTTTTCAAATAAATTTATTATTTATTTTATTTTTAAACACATGATTTTTCTTACAGTATTTTTTTAATTAGTAAATATTTATCCTACTTCAATTCGAGAAAAAAAATTAAAAAAATATTTTTTGCTTTATAATAATTACTATTTTTATTGTTATCTAAATAAAAATTAATGTTTGGTTTACTATGATCTTATATTTATGACATATATTATTTGCTACAGGGGTACGGTGTTCTATTTTAATTGATAAAATGAGATTAAGAAAATAATTATTTTCTTACATTTTTATTCGTTAATGTGATTTTAAAAAAAAACAAAATAAGAAAAGAATTCTTTAAAAATAATATTCTTATTAGGAATACAATATGTTTAAAAATAAAATATATATATATACATTCATTTAAAGAAAGATATTTCTGACCCATTTGATAACAATAAAGACATTTTTGGACCAAAATATCATTGATAATTTTTTTTGGATCAAAGTATAAATCAAGAACATTTTTCATCCTTTTTCATTAGTATCATGATATTTTTGACCCTTTTTCCTTTATATTATAAAAGTAATTACTTAAGAATAAAATAGAAAATTTAAAGTTTAATTGTTTTTAAATGTATAAATCTGTTGGTTTCTTTTAAAAATGAACTAAGAAAAAAGTGGCATAACAAATTGGACAAAGGAAGAGTCACTTAACATAAGATATATGGAGTAAAGTTCACAAATATCCCTTTTAGGGGATGACGTTGATAAAATACCCCCAATAAAGGGGGCTTTGCAAAAATGCCCCAATTCCTTTAAAAAATTATTTTGACACAAAGTTGCCCCTCAACATAAAATTAACTTCTGCCTTATAGGTAAAATCTTACACTGCTGAATGTAAGTATAACTTATCAGAAACACTAAAACCCTTGACTTAGAGACAACAACAAGAGTAACTTATGCCTCATGGGCAAGATGTTACACTATTGTGCTCAGTATAATTTCCGCGATACGCTATAACTCTTGTCTTTGAGGCAATACCTGCTTATGCCTGATGGGCAAGATCTTGCACCTTTGAATGTAAGTATAATTTATTGAACATGTTATAACTCTTGCCTTTGAGTTATTTATTTAAAAAGACATTTATCAAAAAAAATTTTATTTTAATTATGGATCTAACAAACAATTTGTATAAGTTTAAAAAAAATAACGCTGCCTTATAGGCAAGATCTTATGTTGTTGAATATAAGTATAACTTATCAAATACACTAAAATACTTGACTTAGAGACAACAACAAGAGTAACTTATGCCCTATGAGCAAGATGTTGCACTATTGTGCTCAGTATAAGTTCTAAGCTATGTTGTAACTCTTGCCTTTGAGGCAATACCTACTTATGCCTCATGGGCAAGAAAGGAAAGGATAGAAAAGTAATTTGATCAACTTAAAATTGAAAAATGGGTATTTTTATAACACTTTTCTTATTCGGGGTAAAAAATCAAGACCAATCCATTTTTGGGGCACTCAGTATAATTTTCTCAGATATATGTGTCCAATCAATAAATACATGACAATATATCTTCCATAAAAAAATCATTAAATCATATTAATTGTTTTTTTTAAATCTCACAAAAAAGAGGATTTAAAATTATGAAAACAAAGGTGCAAAATTTAGATTTACTATTTTTTTTAGACCAATTTTTATTTTTCACAATTAATGTCATTTGTGTGAGACTAACAAAAAATTCCATGTGAGAGTGAGACCAACAAAAACAACTTTTGAGAATTTAAAGAAACAAGAGTAGGAGGAAGTGAAACTATTGGCACATGGAATCCAATGATGCCCATTGCCAATTCACCCAAAGTTGTTAAAATGTCATATGTAATGTAATATATCCATTATGACCTTAATTAGAGGCAAATTGCAATCAAAAGCTTTGGTGATCTCTCATCTCTCAATAACATGTTGTTGCCTAAATGATATGATCTAATAAATAATTCACAATTTTCACAATATACTAGTGATTTCATTAACTATCTAAAATTTTGATAGATAAAATAACTCGATATTTGATAAATTAATCGATTTGCACACAAGTAATTATACCAAATATCACAATAATTATTAGAAAAAAAAAGAATCAAATAATCAATTCGAGAAAATCAAATTTACTTCAAAATATAGCAATAAAATACCAAATAGGCAAAGCAAACTTTGGAAAGGAATTAGGGCTGTTTTGATCAAAATGAAAAAGTGGAATCTCCTTAATTTTGATTACCAACAATAACGGTTGCTTTAACTACTAACGCTGAGCTAAAATTTTGTAATTATGTGCATACGATAAAACATCAAATCAAAGAAATTAATATCAGTTTTGATGAATTTAAAATGAAAGAAACTTCCACTTCCACTTAATTATATAACAGATCCCTTAATTATCAAAACAAATCATTGCAATTTAGAGAGCTTCAACTACATTGTAGCCCCATGTCCATATATATATATATAATAAATATTACATTATTATTATTATTTTAAATCATTCATCAGCAACATGATTTACTTCTGTCAAGAAAAGAAATTTCATATTTGTGCTCGTATTTTCTATATTAGCAAATCTTTTTCATATGTGTGCGGGGGTGGAGTCACCTTGGCCGAGGGGTGTCGCTTGACATTCCTTCGTGGGAAAATGACATTGTATTTTGTATATATAGGTCAAAATTTGATTTAATAAATATTTATACAAATACCATTTTTGACAAGCTAAATGTTTAGTGTTGTGGTTAATGAGTTGTAAAAATAGCTTGAGGTCATATGTCCTATTTTTGATAACAACATATATATTTTTATTTGACACCCTTGTAAAAAAAAATCTAAACGTGATTTTTTATGAGTTACGACCTCTTCATTATTAAGCTTGACAATTAATAGGCAGCCTATCTTAGCTTCTAAGTTTTTTTTTCTCTTTGTCTTTTGTTCATTTCAAACCCCCCCCCCCCCCCCCCTTTTATTTTGAGAATCCCAATATCTTACTTCCATTATGTTGGTCATTTCTAAGGAGCTTTCCAAAAGCAACATATATCTAATTGCATCTTGACACATTATTAGTGTTAAGTAGGGTGAACAAAATCAAATCAAACTGTAAATTGAATCAATTCGAGAAAAAAAATATTCTATTAGTGATTTGGTTTGTGTTAAGTGACGTTTTGATGATTAACAAACCGATTCGAGGATCAGGTCATCAATCAGGTAGGAGTTCTGAGTATACATGTGGAATACAACTGTTAAAGTTGCTTGGTTGGTGAAATGTCATTCTAATTGTACTAAAGGACCAGCGGTCGTGCGACGCCCTCATTGCAGTATATAAAGGGATTGTTCAAGGAACAAAACACATCTTTTGGAAAAGATATACAACTGAATATTCTCATTGCTCCAAAAGCTCTCTTGGCTCCTTGTGTAAAGAAACAACTGTTGCAGTCAAGGGACCTGATAGAAGATGTTGAGATTTTCCTTTTATGCATCAAGTTGCGTTGTTTTGTAAGTTGTAAGATCACTCCTAATCTATAAAAAAGGAACGTTGATCATTATTTTCTTTCCAGTGTGAGTTTGTTGGCAGGTTGTGTGCCAAGAGGTGTTATAGTGGATTAGTCTAGCTTCATCTAGCGGGTGAGAGTGTAGACTAGTTTGTGTTGTTGTTGCTCTTTGCTTTTAATTGGATTGCAAGTGGAAATGGTGAGAAGGTGAGTCAAATAAACCGTGTGTGTTGTATTTGTCTACTTTGCTCATTCATTTAGTAGATCTAGTTTTTAGAAATCCTGTTGGACAGGTCGTGGTTGTTCCTTCCTTGAACAAGGAGTTTTTCCATGTTAAAATATGATGTTTTGTTCCTTTTTGTTTGTCTTCTTTTAGTCTTTCCTGTCTGTATTAGTTCAAGGGACCAGGTCCCTGTACGTGGTAGATTCGTAGTTACTCAACAAGTGGTATCAGAACAGGGATCTCTATACGGTTCATATCCAGAGATTTTCTGAAAGATAATATGGCTGCTCCACTAAATCTAGAAGAAGGACAATCATCCACCATGCCTCCAAGATTTAATGAAAATTTTTATGGATGGTGGAGAAGTCGTATGCATGACTTTCTTATGGCTGAGGATAGTGAGTTGTGAGACATTGTCCTTGATGGACCATATATTCCTACTGTCGAAGTCAAGGAAGGGGAAACTACTAGACTGGTTCCTAAGACTAGACAACAATATTCAGAAGCTAATAGGAAGAAGATCGAAAAAATTATAAGGCTAAGAAATTGATTGTGTGTAGGATTGGTGCTGAGGAATATAATAGAATCTCAGCCTATGAATCTGCGAAAGAGATTTGGGATTGACTTAAGAATACTCATGAAGGTATTGAGCAGATGATTGAGTCTAAGGTGGACATGCTTACCTCTCAATATGAAGATTTCATGATGTTGGAAGGTGAATTCATACATGATATGAAGACCAGGTTCTCAACCATAACCAACGAGTTGAAATGTTTGGGTGAACCTGTCAGTCAAAGCAAACAAGTGAGAAAGATTCTCAGGGTGACTCCAAAATCATAGGAAAGTAAAGTCGATGCCATAACATAATTAAAAAATCTGAAGACTTTGACTATGGATGTGTTAATTGGCATTCTTCAGACATACGAGCTGAACAAACAACATGATATTGCCAAAAGAGAAGGAAAGAAGGACAAGACTCTGGCTCTAAAAATAACTCACAATGATAAAGAAATTGATGGTGTTGATATTACTTACCTCACTAAAAGATTCAAGAAGATCATCAGGAAAAATCATGGGTTCACAAGAGAGAAAATATTTCTAGGTTTCAAGGCAATGTTGAACTTTGTCATGGATGTGGAAAGCCAGGGCACTATGTTAGAGAATTTCCTCATGCAAAAAATAAATACAAAGATGGTTCAAAGGTTGTGAAGGACAAAATGAAGGACCAGGTTCCTGAGAAATTTAGAAGAAAGGCAACTGCTGATAGAATTGTGATTAAAACAGTGGGGGTATGGGGTAATTCCTCTAGTGACTCTGAAGATTCAGAATAACTTGAGGATTATTCTATGCTAGCTATGAAAGATAATGATGAAATTTTTGATAATCTGTTTGCATTCATGGCTTAATCAGATGATGAAGAAGAAGATAAGGAACAAGTAACATTGCTAGATTTAAAAGAGAACTTAAATTTTTATTCCACCAAAAAGTTGAAAAAGCTTGCATGTGTTCTCATTGATTCCATATGTGAATTAACTACTAAAAAGGATTTGTTAAACAATAGTGTTGATATTTCTCAAGATGAAAAAATTGCTTTAACGAATCATGTATAGACTTGAAAGTAAACGTGGTGACTCTAGAAACTGAGAAAGATGAACTCTTGAAGCTGATTGAAACTGAATCTAAATTTGATACTAAGTTAAAGGGTAAAATCAATCAAAATGAACTTGCTTTAGAAGAAAAGTTGAAGGAGGCTGAACTAAAGTTAATGCTAGCTTTAGAAGGAAATGCTGAGATGGAAAAGGACCTGCTAAAGGTCAAAGAGGACCTGAACAAGTCACTGAAATGAACTACCTCATCTAAGGTGTTAGGTGCTATGTCCAACAACAAGAGTCATGAAAAGAAGGGTGTAGGTTATGTCAACAAAATTGACCTTCCCTATAATCCTCACGATAAATATGTATCTATGACTGACAACTTGTTATGTCTACATTATGGTAGAAATGGTCACCTGAAAGGCAGCTGCGATGTTCGCAAAAGAACACTGAAAAGACAGCAGTCTGATTACTCTAAAAGAAGAGGTGTGAATGAGAGACTAGGTCCCAAGTCAAAGCAGAGTAACAAATCCTTGCCTGGTTGGACTAAGAAAATTTTGATTAGGCCTTTGTCTCATTATTGGGAACTCAGACTGAAGTGGGTTCCCAAAACTAACAAGTGAACTTGTGTAGGAACAGTCAGGAGGAAGCTGTTAGTGTTGGTTCAAGGATAGTGGATGCTCTAAGCACATGACTGAAAGAAGTCGAAGGTGGTAGTGTTTCTTTTGGTGATGGCAAAAATGGGTACATTTTGGGCATAGGGAAGATTGGTAAATGCTTTGAGAAAGCCATTGAAGATATGTAATATGTTTGAGGCTTGAAGTACAATCTTCTTAGTGTTTCTCAAATTTGCGATAAAGGGAATGAAGTGAAATTCCTGTCTGAAAAGTGCATTGTAACTAATTTGTTAACTAAGAAAGTGATCTTCACAACAAAAAAGGTGTAAAACATGTATGTGGCCGATCTCAGAACCACCAAGAAAGACAATCTTACCTGTCTCAGAGTGCAAGACGAGTCAAGCGATCTGTGGCATAGATAACTTGGTCATGTTAGCTCATCTCTGATGAACAAGCTGGCTTCCAAGGACCTGGTTCGTGGATTGCCAAAGTTAAATTTCAGCATTATCAAAGTTTGTGCAGCCTGTGCCAAAGGGAAGCAGTTTAGAAACTCCTTTAAATCTAAAAAGAAAGTAAGCACCACCAGACTCGTTGAACTTATTCATGTTGATCTTTGTGGTCTTGTCAAGGTTCAAAATCGTGGTGGTAAGAGGTATGTTTTGGTTGTGGTTGATGACTATTCAAGGTACACCCGGGAAAGGTTTCTGAGATCCAAGGATGAAGCTGCTTAGTTGTTGATCACCCTCATTAAGCAAGTACAGAATCAATTTGGAAGTAGAGTTGTTGGGATCAAGTCGGATCATGGTACAAAATTTAAAAATTCAAGACTTGACAAGTTCTGTGCAGATGAGGGAATTTAATTTTTCAGCCCCTAGAACCCCATAACATAATGGAGTTGTAGAAATAAAAATAAAACTCTGGTGGAAATTAGAAGAACCATGTTGATCGAGTCTGGACTGACTAAGAATTTTTGGGCTGAAGTTGTCAACACTGCCTGCTATGTAACAAACAAGTATCTGATTAGGTCCTTTAAATACAAGACTCCTTATGAACTCTTATTTGGCAGGAAACCTAGTATCAGTCACCTGAAGGCCTTTGTTGTAAATGCTTTGTGCTCATAAATGATAAAGAGGATGTTGGAAAGTTTGATTCAAAAAGTGATGAGGGTGTCTTTGTTGGATACTCTACTAATATAAAGTCCTATAGAGTATTCAACAAAAGAACCCTCTGTATTGAATAAAATGTACATGTCATTTTGATGAAACTGGAAATATGGAAAATCTTGGTGATAGAGATGACTCAGATCTAGAGGAGATTCTTCAATATCAAAAGAATAGCTTGATCAATGATCCCTTACCTGATGCTGCCTCCTTTAATGATGATATGATTGGTGATGATGATGTTGATGAAGAGTTCACAGAGAACCTTGACACCTCTTTAAGAGATCCTGAGGTTGATGATGCTAACCATAATTCAATGCTAGACTCTGCTCAACCAGGAGATAGTAACAATCATAATGCTACAAGAAGTCAAAGTCAGTCAGTTGTAAGGGCCTCTAGATGGAAACATCAATCTTCTTATCCTATGGATAATCTAGTCTCTCCTTTAGAGGTTGGGATCCAAACCAGGTCTAAGAATAGAAATCTGATGTCCTGCGATACTTTTCTCTCCTCTATTGAACCAAAGAATGTCAAAGAAGCTCTCAAGGATGCAGATTAGGTAAACTCCATGCAAGAAGTTCTGCATCAGTTTGAGAGGAGTAAGGTTTGACATCTAGTCCCAAGACCTTTTGACAGATCTGTGATAGGGACCAGGTGGGTGTTCAGGAATAAGTTGGATGAAAATGGTACTATCACTAGAAACAAGTCCAGACTTGTGATGCAAGGTTCAACCAGGAAGAATACATCAACTATAATGAGACGTTTACCCCAGTTGCCAGAATGGAGGCTATCATAAAACTGATTACTTTTGCTACTTATATAGAGTTTAAGTTATTCCAAATGGATGTAGAAAGTGCCTTTTTAAATGGGTATCTTAAAGAAGAAGTCTTTGTGAAGCAATCTCCTGGATTTGAAAATGTTAAATTTCTAGACCATGTAATGAAGTTGGACAAAGCTTTATATGACTTAAAACAAGCTCCAAGGGCCTAGTATGAAAGACTGTCTGGCGTTTTACTTAGACATGAATTTAAAAGAGGAAAAATTGATAACACACTATTTCTGAAGACCAGAGGAAAGAATCTACTGATTGTACAAGTTTATGTTGATGACATTATCTTTGGTGCAACCACAAAATCCCTTTGTTAAGAATTTGGGGACCTGATGCGCAGTGAGTTCAAAATGAGTATGATGGGTGAGCTTAACTTCTTTCTTGGATTACAAATCAAACAAACGTCCAATGGTACTTTTATCAGTCAAGAAAAGTACATTAGAGACTTACTGCAAAGATATCAAATGATGGACGCCAAGTCAATTGATACGCCTATGGGGACAAATTCAAAATTGGATGCTGATGAATCTGGCACTATGGTGAATCCAACCATGTATAGGGGATCATTGGGTCGCTACTGTATTTAACTGTTAGCAGACCTGACATAGTCTTTAGTATTGGTATGTGTGCTTGATTTCAAGCCTGTCCAAAGAATTATCATTTGAAGGTCATAAAAAGGATACTTAGATATCTTAAGAGCACAAATAGCTTGGCATTATTATACCCTACTAGAGATTGTTTTGACTTGGTAGGTTATGCTAATGCCAATTTTGCCGAGTACCTAGTTAATCATAAGAGTACTTCTGGCATGGCTTATTTCCTTGGCACATCCCTGATTTCTTGGGGCACCAAGAAGCAAAATTCTGTTGTATTATCCACTGCTGAGGCTGAATACGTGGCTGTTATAGCTTATTGCTCCCAATTACTTCGGATCAGACAACAATTAAAGGACTTTGGTGTACTAACTGATACGATACCTCTGATATGTGATAATATCAGTGCTCTAAACATGGCTAAAAATCATGTCCAACACAAAAGAACCAAGCACATTGATGTGAGGCACCATTTTCTCAGGGACCAGGTTGAAAAGGAAAATATCTGTATGAAATTATGCAGTATTGAGGATCAAATTGTCGATATCTTTACTAAACCTCTTTTCAGGGATCAGTTTGAACTCAATAGGTTACGATTAGGGTTGATCAAGAAGAAATACATTGAATCTTCATGAGGGTGATACTTTTCTTAATTTTGGCTAGATCTCCTATGCAGGTATCTGAGTAAGTATTCAAATGAGTTGAATTTCTAATGTCTATACTGTAGGCTTGTACAAGGTTTCACTTTCATAGGTATGGAAGAAGTGAACTAAAAGAGTCTCATTCAAACTTCTGCTCATTAGGGACCTGGTACTCATCAGGTTTGTATTCTTCTCATAACACTGTAGCATTAAATGAGACTGCTCAGGACCTGTCATGTCTGTTCGACTTTTCTGAACAAACATCATTCCTTCCCAGTACTCAAAGAGTCACGACCAATCTGGGACCGGAAGCCTCTATTTCCTCATTCTTAAATGGTTTAATTTCTCCATTTTGTTCTCATCTTTCCTAATGCCACAAATCTGAAAAATCTTTTCTCTTTTTTTTTTCAAATCTCTCTCCTTTTGTCTTCACTGTGCATTTCACCATGTCTGAATCCTCTCCACCCTCTGACAAATAAATGTCATCTAGTAATGAGATGTCTATATCTCTCAATATTGATATACCTCCTTCTACTCCCCTTCATACCCCTCTAAAGCCTGAGGAATTGTACTCTCTGACTCATGCTATTTCACCCTCCTCTCCCTCACCTACTTCCCCTATTAAAGACTCTTCCTCTTTTTCCTTACGAGATCAAGTTTATTCCCCTGATTCTCCTGGTGGAGCACCGGGTTTTACAACTGAAGAATTACCTTCCTTGGTTGCTACTGTGTCTACTGAAGACCAAGGTAATTCCTCTCAACCAAGTCCTACATCCTCGTCAATGTCTGAGAAGCACTTTGATGGGGATGTACCAATAGACCAAGGGACTGAATTAAACATTCTTGCTGAGGGACTGGACTGGGTGGTCAAATGGTTGTTTGACCTCAAGGAGGATGACCCCTTTAATAGAGAGGAGACCGACTCACCTAATCTTCAGTTGGTGCTGGCTACTTCTCGATTTGATCACACCCCTCTAAGTAAAGTCAAGTCGTTAGATACGGCTAAGAATGCTGAGGATCAGGATGATGATGAGGATAATATTCCGCTGATCTGGAAACTCAAAAAGACTTCTCCTAATGTTCCATCTAACCTCTTTTCTGGGAAGGACCAGATTGACAATGTTAAGGGTAAGGCAAAAGTGTGTGAGGACCCTCACGAGAGATTCTGATTATATCCCGCTAGAGGTGCTCAAAAGAAGTTGATGAGTGAGGCCATGACAACAAGTAAATCCAAGGATGCTAAGGAAAGAAAAATTCACAGTACCGCTATGGTGGAAGATGAGGATGTATCTAGTGATATGTTAGTTAATATCGATGATAGGAAAGCTGACAGTGTTACTAAATATGACGATTACCTAGTGTCTCTCAAGTTGCGCACTGAGACTACTAATGTCTTCTCAAAGGGATATAAGTGATCTGATGCTGTCAAACTAAAGAAAATAGATGATGGGAAGACCAAGCGGAGTGACCCTGTTTCCATTCGAGGACCAGGCTCACACCTAAAGAGGGCCAAGGTAGATAAGATTGTAATTAAAGAGGATCGAGTTAGAATACTGGAGAAACAACAAGTTTTGAGTGGGCGGGTGTTTGAGCCAAATGCAAAAGGGATGCCAGGGATGAGGGACCTGGTTGACGTTAGTAATGTTACAGGGATGAGATCACTTATTCGAGTGGCTTGTTCCCTCTCTTCCTGAATGGGAAGTGTGTCAGTTTTATTATAATCTTAAAGTCCAGGACGATGAGGGATTTCTAACCTCTGTTGGAGATATTTCATTTCGGGTGGATGAGGAGCTCTTAGGTTCTATTTTGAAGGTGGATAGGGAGGGTATCCGTAATGTGGTAGACATGTCCCATCTAAGGGGTTTTTAGTTGAGGCTGGGAAGGTCCCAAACTTGAACACCTCTGTTGTGTCCAAGAAATTTCTCAAGGGTCAATATCAACTCTATTTTGAGTTTGTCAATAAGGTCCTTCTGCCTTGCACCGAAAAAGGACAATTGCCACCATGGCGGACTTATATCTCATGGAATCTCTCAGCAAGCTAGAAGCCATTAATCTCCCTACTTTGTTGATGGAACACATACTCAAGGTAATCACTGTCTAGGATGGCCAACATGGACTGGCTTATGGGTATCTTCTCAACCATATATTTGAATATTTTAGGATCCATTTGCGACATGTAGTACCTGGTATGATCAAACATACCTTTTCTCAGATGACATTGGTGGAATATGAATGTAGTGAGGGACAAGCTGGTGTTCGCAAGTCTTAGGTCTCTGACATGCTTGCACAACAGGAAGCCTTTAAGGACTAGGTAGAAGAGCTCACAACTACTCTGGCAGCTAAGGAAACTGAACTGTTCTCTTTAAAGGCCAAACTTGCCAAGGGTGCGACTGAGGGACCTAGTTCTGAAGAACTAATCCGACTTAGGGAGGAGAATGCAAACAAGCATTGGAGATTAAGTCCCTTACTCAAAAACTTCTGCAGGCCCACCAGGACTCCAATACCAGAATGGCTTTGCTTCTTCAGTCCTTTGTTCCAAAGCCTCCTAGCTCCTAGCTTATCCCGTGTCGTTTCTAGCATCCTGTTTATGTCCTGTTCCCTCACCCTGTTCTCTTTTTTGTTAGGTTGCCCTGTCCTGGGCTTGTTCTCTATATGTTTTTGCTATGATTAGAATGCAACTTTGAAATGAAATGATGTTTTGCTCTAATTCTCTACACTGTTTCTATTCTTCCATTTCTGTCATTTTACTGTCTTGTGCTATCTCATATACCTGAAATTTACTCCTCGTGCTTCTTCTCCAATACCAGAATGACTTTGCTTCTTCAGTCCTTTGTTCCAAAGCCTCCTAGCTCCTAGCTTATCCCGTGTCATTTCTAGCATCCTGTTTATGTCCTGTTCCCTCACCCTATTCTCTTTTTTGTTAGGTTGCCCTGTCCTGGGCTTGTTCTCTATATGTTTTTGCTATGATTAGAATGCAACTTTGAAATGAAATGATGTTTTGCTCTAATTCTCTACACTGTTTCTATTCTTCCATTTCTGTCATTTTACTGTCTTGTGCTATCTCATATACCTGAAATTTACTCCTTGTGCTTCTTCTCTCAGTTTACTGTTTAGTATTTTTAAAGATGCCAAAAGGGGGAAGATCGTGTTCATGAGGCATATTGTTAGGGGGAACAAGTGTATAGGCATATTGTCGAGGGGGGGGGGGGGAACAAGTGTATAGGGGTTCATGCATTCAGGGGGAACTGTTCATGTATTCAGGGGGAACTGGGACCATGAATTCTTCATCATCAAAAAGAGGGAAAATATTAAGTGACGTTTTGATGATTAACAAACTGATTCGAGGACCAGATCACCAATCAGGTTGGAGTTCTGAGTATACATGTGGAATAGGTTGTTAAAGCTGCTTGGTTGGTGAAATGTCATTCCAATTGTACTAAAGATCCAGCGGTCCGTGCGATGCCCTCATTGCAGTATATAAAAGGATTGTTCAAGGAACAAAACACATCTTTTGTAAAATATATACAACTAAATATTCTAATTGCTCCAAAAGCTCTCTTGGCTCCTTGTGTGAAGAAACAGTTGTTGCAGTCGAGGGACCTGCTAGAAGATGTTAAGATTTCCCTTTTATGCATCAAGTTGTGTTGTTTTGTAAGTTGTAAGATCACTCCTAGTCTATAAAGGAACATTGATCATTATTTTCTTTCTAGTATGATTTTTGTTAAACCTTGTTAGTAGGTTGTGTGCCAAGAGGTGTTATAGTGGATTAGTCTAGCTTCATCTAGCGGGTGAGAGTGTAGACTAGTTTGTATTGTTGTTGCTCTTTGCTTGTAACTGGGTTGCAAGTGGAAATGGTGAGAGGGTGAGTCAAATAAACCGTGTGTGTTGTATTTGTCTACTTTACTCATTCATTTTGTGAATCTGATTTTTGGAAATCCTGCTGGACAAGTCACGGTTATTCCTCTCTTGAGCAAGGAATTTTTCCATGTGAAAATCTGGTGTTTTGTTCCCTTTTGTTTGTCTTCTTTTAGTCTTTCCTGTCTGTAGTAGTTCAAGGGACCAGGTCCCTGTACGTGGTAGATTCGTAGTTACTCAACAGTTTGATATTGGTAAAAAACCCCGATCATATTTGAGTTAGGTTGGTTTTAACTTTAAAAGGTTAATCCGAGACCAAATCAACTTGACAACATATATATACTTTTTCATAGTTTTTGGGTGTGTTTTTTAGAAAGTATCTTTTATTTTTTGCTAGAGAATAAAAAATATCTTTTAGAAAGTTAGTTTCTAACATGAAAATCAATCCAGTAATCGATTTGGACCTGAACCCAACACCTAATGCGGGACCCAACTCGACTTTCGATCCTAGATTCAACTTTCAAATTTAAAATCAACCTCGACTTTTGAGTCAGAATCCGACTCCAAATCTAACTTTCAAATAATTTAATTTTTTTTTAAAAATCATTTTAAATTTTTTTTGAGGGGTGGTTGGGTAAAAATAAAAATTTTAAAATTCAAAATATTTTTCAAAAATAAATTGTAAATTTTTTCGGGGGAGTGGGGGGGGGGGGGGGTAAAA
>JBCEWC010012110.1:0-16116 GCA_038996855.1 Solanum aculeatissimum
TATTCATGGGCGTGTTGTGCACCATGCCTATGAGTGAGGGGCTTTGATGAAGTTTTAGGAAATTCCTCCTTTTACTTCTTCCTTATATCGTGCCTTGAGACCTTACGATGTTTCTTCTGAACCTTTGTATGTTTGTCGCTCTTTCAGAAAATGCCTCCCCGATGTTTCTTCTGAACCTTGGGAGTAAATTTGAATGAATTTGAAGTGGTGATGTGATAGTCCTTCATGGTTCTAAGTCTTCATTGATTGAGTAAGTCAAATCCAAGAAAGATCTTGATCCCGCCTTAGTGGAGTTAAAATCCTTAGTGAAGGAAAGAAAGATAGAGGTTTTCTCACACGGGGGAGATGGTGTACTATGATATCAAGAGAGGTTGTGTGTACCAAATGATAGTGATTTAAAAAATTTAGTAATGTAATAAACTCAAAACTCTTCCTACTCTATTTACCCCGGTACTACAAAGATGTATAGAGTCTTGAAGGAGATCTATGGGTGGAATGGGATGAAGAGGGACATTGCCTAATTTGTATCCGAGTGTGCCAGTTGCCAACAAGTCAAGGTTGAACATCAAAGGCTGGGTGGCCTAGCTTATGATATTGACATTCCTACTTGGAAGTGGAAAGAAGTCAACATGGACTTTGTAGTGGGTTTGCCAAACACAAAAAATCACTTTGACTCCATATGGGTGATAGTGGATCGTATGACAAAGTTGGCTCAAATTCTACCACTTAAGACGATGATCATTTCTATATTCGAGAATTGGTGAGGTTGCATGGGTTCCATTGTCCGTCATATCAGATTGTGGTGTCTAATTCACCTCTTACTTTTGGATGTCTTTCCAAAGGGGACTTGGTACTAAGGTAAAGTTGAGTATCACTTTTCATCCCCAAACCAACGAGCAAGCCAAGAGGAAGATTTGAACATTGGAAGATATTTCAAGAGCTCGTATGTTAGAGTTTAAAGGAAGTTGGGATGAGCATTTTCCTCTTATTGAGTTTGCCTACAATAATAGCTTCCATGCAAGCATTGGGATGACACCATTTCAGGCATTGTATGGTAGGTAGTATAGATCCCCTATTGGGTGGTTAAAAGTCAGTGAGATGGTCTTGATAGGACCGTACATAGTCATGAATGATATGGAGAAAATTAAAGTTATAAGGGAAAAGTTTCAAACAACTCAAAGTTGGCAAAAGTTCTACTCAGATGGTAGGAGAAGGGATCTTGAGTTCCAAATTGGTGATTGGGCATATTTGAAAGTATCTCCTATGAAGGGAGTGATCCAGTTTGAAAAAAAAGGAAAGCTAAGCCCTAGGTATGTAAGGACTTACAAGGTGGTAAGAAGAATGGGAAATGTGGCATATGAGTTGGACCTACCTAATAAGATACATTTGATCTATTCAGTTTTTTATGTGTCGATGTTGAGAAAGTTCGTGGATGATCCAAGATCCATAGTTTCCTTGCATGTTATGAACATGGAAGGGTATTTAAGTTATGATTCTAGTCCGGCAAGTGAAAAAGCTAAGGAACAAGAAAGTTGCATCAATCAAAGTGCTTTGGAGGAATCAACAAGTTGAGGGTGCTACATGGGAAGCAGAGGCATACATGTTGATACGTTACCCCGTACCTATTCCACTCTACTCATGCTTATGGTATTAAGTCATTCTTTTCTAAAACCTTCAAATTCCTTGCATTTTAGTTTTTGCATGATGCATACCCTCATTTCTATGTTTATGGACTATTTTGATACATGTGTTAAGTATATATTTTGAAACTTTCATGCAATCATGTTTAAGTTGCACTTTTACATTGCATATTGGGTTTTTAGTTGATGATTAACTCTTTAGAGCCTGCCTTTAAGTACATTTGGGGACAAATGTTCTCAAGGGGAAGATATCGTAACGACTCTCAGTTTAGAAGCCTAGAAGTACAAAAATGTTAGGCTAAAAATTCACCAAAGTCAATTTACAAGGTCCAATCCATGTCCCGTGTATAGGACCATGAGATATTGGTTTGATCCATGAATATAAAATTCAAGAAAGGAAAAAAGTTTCCAAGTGTGGGGTAACCCATGAAACCACCAATGGTTTGTAGATCAATAACCTGTAGGAAGGGTCGTAAAGGAGAGTACCAGACATGAAGAAAATTGAGAGTTTCTGGAAGGTGACCTATGATTGACAGCACGATCCGTAGACCATATCACGACCTGTAGAAACACTTCATAGATGAGGTCTTGGAAAATGCAAATTTTGCTATGTGTGGAAGGACTTTACAAGTCCAACCACGAGCCGTAAGTCAAAGGATGGCCTGTAAGTGATAATTTCGTGGTTAGGGTTTTTGTAACAATTTCTGAATATTGAAAAAGGAGAACAGGACGACAAGGACTATGGTCCGTGGTTCAAACCACGACCCATAATTGAGGTCTCATAAATGGGATCCGATAGTTTTAAAAAAGGGTAATTTTGTTATTTATGTCAATCACAATCCTAAACTAGGTCGTTTTGGTGAACTTTAGGACCTTAAATAAGATCCTAAATCCTAAGAATCTCCCATTTCTTTCATTCTCCTACTCTCATAATTTCCTAAGGCATTCATCCTCTCTTCAAGAACAAGCTAAAGAGGCCAGAGTTCAAAGGGGTTCTTTCTTCAACATCAAATTCTTTCTTCGTAAAGCTTACCAAGGTATGTGAGTTTGATTTATGGGTCTCCTTTCACCCATAAAGTCCTACATAATGTATTTTACCTTTTATTTAATTTCCTCCAATTTTACCATGCATGCTAATGATGATTTCATGATATTTTAAGATACTACATATTCTTAATGTTATCCTATGATTTTGTATTGCATGTTTTCATGCATTTCAAGTTAATGATGATGACCCCAATGATGTGGGTTTAAGTAATTAAGTGTAGGCTGTTTTACCATGTTTGAGTAAGCATATATTCCCATGAATATGCATGATTTCAAAATTTATGAATGTTTCCAACTTAAGGACTTAGCCTACCTAGTTTCAAGTCAAGTTTTGCACGCTTTATGATAAAGATTAGGGAACTAAATAAATGTTTTAATGCTATGATTTGTAAAACGTATAAGCATGTTGAAATTTCCCCTAAGTATATTTAATAAGGTCCCCAAGATAAATGAAAATACTCACTTGGTGGTTCCTTAAGTTTGAGCTACTCTTAAGATTGCTACTTATGATACTAAGTATCATAATCTAACTAAGCTTATATTTTAAAGATTCTGTGGGATGACTAAGCATCGAATGTGACATTGAGGTGGGGTTTGGTAAGAGAACCTTGGTAGAAATCCTTTGAATTATTAACTATGTGCCACCATAGGAGCCCTTGTAGGCTAGGCCAGCAGATCCACATAGGCCATTTATGTTATGTAAAGATGCATGCGAAGTGACAGAGTTCCACCTTGCAAGTGGTCTCCCCGTTCTAACATAGGGGGTTATGTTGGATTTCATGTAGTAGCTCATATGGTCAGATATGTCGGTTATGGTCCATTCCCATAAGTTTATGATTCTATGATATGGTTCTATCACATATATTCTTTATATGCATGACTTTTACTCATCTTGAAATGATATCTCTTGTGCATGCTTAAGCTCACATTTAAAGTCCCTTTTATAATCCCATACATGTGTATCTTTACTTATGAATGATGGCATTGCAATTTCATATTTGCATTACATCTTACGTACTTAGTACATTCCAAAAGTATTGATGCATATTTTGCTTGCATTATTTAACCATGTAGAGACAAGTGCTCCCCCACTGGCTCATGACTAGTTTTTAGGCTTTCAAGACTAGTACTTTTGTGGCGAGCCCTTAGTATGGGTCTCTACCATTTTCATTCTCGCCTTGTACTTAAGACATAGATGTATATGTTGGAATTTTGAGGCTTTTACATTCTATGTTATTTATGTAAGGAGTCTTTTCTATTCATGTAAACTGAACTTACCAATTCCTATGGTTTAGTCGGTATGCTTTTATGGACAAATCAAAATGTTTCTTTATTTATTATTGCTTCATTGTCATATGTTGTCCATAGTCCCTTCCCCATTTTTATTTTGAAAATGTTTAAATTTTTTGCCTATGAATTCTTGAGAATTAAAGATGGCTTGGGTGAGGTGCCTTCGTGTATCTCATTCGCTATGTGATGACTAGGCCCTAGGTAGGGTCGTTATACCAACAATAAGACCATGTACACTATTACATGAAATCTCAATGTTCCCTTTACACCGAGCAAAAGAAGAGTCTAATTTTCCAAGGTTGACTCGACTCTAACCTTTAGGCTCTACCCTAGAACGGTGAATGTCAAATGAACACACAGATCACACTCCTTAGACCTAACCCTAGAACGGTGAATGTCACATCAAAATGCTATATGGATTCATTAGCTAGCCTTATAGGCATAAAATCATAATCCTATGGTAGAACATATTTATGAGACTTGAGGATTTATGTAAATACCCTTGGGGATAATCCCCCTTACTCAAGCGTATTCAATGCTAAGTCAAATTCCACAGAATACATAATCATGCAATATATATAGACATAATCATAGTTCATAGTTTATCAAAAATTATACTTTCATAGCTTGTAAATAGGTATCATAACCCCATGAAAATGTGTCATATCATAGAAATAGTCCATCTACATAGCTTTGCATATAGTGTGGGTATACTCCCCATCTTATCATAATTTCATCAACATTAGGGTCTTATGTCACCCTCATCATCATTAAAGAATACTTTCATACTTAGAATCATATTCATGAAAATCATAACTTTGTCATAGAAAACTTGGTCCATATATAGGATCATGAGCAATTGAAGTTAAAATCATGTAGTTAGATGAAAATCATATAGGAATCATGAAAGTAAAATAAATTTGGACCATTAGTAAAGGAACCCACATCAATTAAACAAACCCTAGTCATCATATACTTGAAATCACTTGGAAATCATAGAAATAATGTAATTCTTCATAATTCATGCATAACTAAGTATAACAATCATGTAATAATCATAATCCAACCATTTGGAATACAGTAATGAAAACTCATAAGAATTCATGCTTGAACTTTGAGAAAAAAAAGATATTTTAAGTTGGGCTTCATGGATAAATCTAGTCCATGAATGAAGACCTACATACCTCAAGTGAAGAACCTTCAGAACTGGAGTGATTCGACCTTGAAATCCTTGACCCAAAGCTTCAATGGAGAGAATTCTTAGAGAGAGAAATTTGGAAATTTGGGAGTGATTTCAGAGAGAATGAGTTAGAATAAGTTTAGGAATATTCCCATGGACTGATGTTTAAATATGATAGTGAGGTGTGTGATGGAATGTACAAATTGTCCAAACTAACAGATCTATATATGAGCTACGTTTATGATCTATGGACTGATGTATGGTTCATTCTTTAGGGTTTTTGTCTTGTTGAAATTTGGTATTGAAAATAATCTCTGAATCTTATTCTACGAAATTAGATTTACGACTCATAATCTCTTTTATGGGTCATACTAGGGCTTCGTACTCCGTGTGCTCCCAAAAGTTTAGCTATTGAAATTTGCACCTTCAAGCCATGAGCTTACAGTATGGTCCGTAGTTCCATTTACGGACCATAGATCCTATTTGTAGATACATCCCATCCTTCATGATCTTATTCACGATCATATCTAAGAGCCATAATCTATTGTACGACTCATAGAGTTCTTTCATACAATGACTTCTAGTGTTACCAAATTTCAATCAACTCTAGGACCTCAATCATGAAGTTGGTCTATGATCCATCATTTAGTTTACCAGTTGTAGATTGGCTTGTGATTTCAGTCCAGTTCAATAATTTTCTGCAACTTTTCTATTTCTAAACTTATCACCGTATAGGGTATTACAATATCTCCCCCTTAGAATCATTCATCCACGAATGATACAAAATCAAGATTGAGTAGAGTATTCCCCTTCCACTCAAGGATGGACTCATTAGGAATTTGGAATGAGATCCTATAGGTTCTACAATCAATAGAAGCATAAGATGCATGCAACCAATCCATACAAAGAATTACCTCAAAATCGATCATGTGAAGTTCAATAAGATCACATGGAAAGAATCTATGAAAGATTGATATGGGGCAATTTCTACAAAATTTCAAGGCTAAGATCAACTCACCAATTGGTGTATAGACCGAATATGATTCTACCAAGACTTCGGGAGACACATCAAATTTATGACAAGGGAAGGTGTGACCAAAGACATATTAGCATCAGGGTCAAGCAAAGCATACACATCATGATCAAAGACTCTTAACATACCTGTAACCACATTGGGAGGCTCCTCAATCTCTTGCCTAGCATGTAAAGCATAGAATCAGTTGCCACGTGGACCACCTCCTTGAGCTTGGTCACCTTGTTGCACTTGACCTCTTTACGATACTTGGCCTTGATGACTCCTTTCTCTAACTTTATTAGAAACATTAGGAAACTCAGAGATCTTGTTCCCCATCTTTTCGCAACCAAAGCAAGTGACCAATACTCTTAAACAATCACCTCCATGATTCCTCCCACACTTGGGACACCTAGGAGGGATAGCGCAATCATCCTTTTTGTCATGACCAAGACCTAGGGCCTAGCCGTGACACAAAAAATGTGGCACTCGAAGGCATCCCATAAGGTAAAATAAGCATACATAAGGTAATAAGTTAGCAAAAGTACATAAAGTGAGAATATCATAGTTCCCATGAGGGATTATACATCAATCTATTAGGTCTAAATCATGCCTCTACATCATAGATCTTGGTTAGTTCTAGCACATAGCTCACTATCTCACCATCAAGATATACATCAAAGGAAAGAAAATGATAAAGTCTCAACATAAAGAAAAGCATCATAAAGGGCTTGTTCCCAAATCATGGGAACTCACCAACAATCTTCTATCAAACTCCAAAGCTAGCCATAAAATGGAATATTCCTCTTATTGTTTGTCCCTACATGGTTAGATCATGTAGGCAAAGAAGTATGCATTAGTACACAGAGTGCACTAAGTATGTAGGTATTCCATAAATCAAAGGATGTCACAAATAATATCAATATGCATAAACATAACCAATAGGATAAAGGCACAATATGCATGAACATGCAAGTTTATAATCATGAGAGAAACATCATTAAATCTATAATTGACCTTAACATACATATGTGGGAATAAGACCATAACCAACATATAAGACCAGGAAGACTATTACATGGAATCTTGATATTCACTCTACATCAAGCTAAGAGGAGTCTACTTTTCCAAGGTAAACTCAATCCTCACCCTATAGGCTCTATCCTAACATGGTTAGAACCATCATTTGACTGTACCCTTTAGGCTCTATCCTAGAATGGTGAGTGTCTATTAAAGCTATTTGAATCCATTATTACACCTATAAGGTATAAAATATGAGCATCATTCCTATGGTGACACATAGTTGTGGGACAATGGCATCTACTAAGGCCCTCTTGATACTAAGTCACATCCCACGGAATATATAAATCATACATGCACATAACTTTCAACGTATTTCATACTTAATTAAAATCATACTTTCATTGATTTCAAATAATCATCATAACTTTCATGAAAAAATTATGTAATAAGAATAGTCCATCTACTTTTCTTATCATAATAGTGTGGGTAGAAATTTCCACTTTAACATCATCATAAACATTAGGGTTTTTCATCACCCTCTTTATCATAGCATCATCATAGCTTTCATAACATTATCATTGACATAAAATATACTTTTACCTACTTGAAATCATAATCATGAAATTTCATAACTTCATCATATGAGACAAGGGCTAAGTGTGGGCTCATGGACAATTGAGTCAAAATCATGCAACTGAATAGGATTCAAAGAGAAAATATGCAATTAAAATCAAATTGGATCATTGATAAAGGAATCCAAATATCTAATCATTAAGCCCTAATCATGCATACTTTGAAATCAAATACTTTTTCTTGAAAATCATATACATAATGAAGTTCATCATAATTCATGCATAATTAGTCATAATCATCATATAAGAATCATAGCTTAAAAGCCCATAGGAAATCACCATGAAAGTTTTATAAAAGAAGGTTTTGGATTGGACTTCATGGATGAATCTAATCCATGAATGAAGCCCTACATACCTCAAGTAGAATCCTTAAGAATTAAAGAGAAAATCTATTAATCCTTAATCAAACCTTCAAGCTTTAGCTTCAATGGAACCCTTGTCTTAGCGAGAGAAATATTGAGAATCCTTGAGAAGAATTTGAGGATTAAAAGGGTTTGAATGAATTAGGAATAAGATTTATAGAGGTTAGGTAGGTTAAGTTAGTTAGGGTAGCAAAAACGACTTAGTTTAGTGCTTGGACAAATTGAAAATGTCAAAAATACCCTTTATCAAAAACTATCAAAACTATCCATGAGACCCTTCCTACGAGTTGTGAATGAACATATGGTTTATACATTAGTCTGTAGAACCTCATGCCACAAAAATCAAGTTTCCGGGATTGCATCTTCCAACCTACAAACATGTAGAATGATTTGTAAATTCATTTACAACCTTTCATAAAGTGGTTCCAAACTTAGAAAATTTTAGGCTCCTTAGGGCCTCTTCCTATGAGACCTATTGACAGGTCTTGGTCTCTTCTGCGGTCCATCTGATAACATGTAACTCAACTTCAAGAAATTCTTAAAAATTTCTATTTTTCACTTGTCAGTTTCCATGAACCCACCTACGACTCGTGGGTACTTCTACGAGCCATAGACTGGATCATAGAATCAAACCATAAGCAAAATTCTTTTCTTTTAGTTTCCTAGTCCTAAAAATAGGAGGGGTGTTACAATATCTCCCCCTTGGGATCATTCGTCCTCGAGCTCCGGTGTTCCATGTTTTATGCTAAGGAAATGTTTGGGTTATCCTAATTCTATTGTTCCATTGAAAGACGAGTTTATTGAAGAAGATTTGACTTATGAAAAAGTGTCAATTAAGATTTTAGATCGGCTAGTAAAAAATTTGAGAAATAAAGAGGTTGCATCTATCAAGATGTGATGTAGGAACCAACAAGTTAGAAATGCTACTTAGGAGGCTGAAGCAGACATGATGAAATAATACCCTTACCTCTTTCCTTCTATTCAAGCCTAAGGTACTTAATACGATTTATTCTTTCAAAATTCTCATGAATGTGTATCTCATGTTAAGTTCCATGCATACATGATCATGAAATTATTTTTAAATGATATTTGATGATTTTATTTGGTCTAGGGAAATAGCCACCTTCTATCTTCCTTGTATTTGTTTATTTTCTTATTTCATATATTTAAGGTGAGCCCCAAACTATGTCGAGGCCCGGCTCTTTCTTATGTAGAGGCTATGCTGGACACACTAAACTCTTGCACGTTGTATTATACTTTATTTGGATATTATGACTATTGGGATTTGTTTCTGGAAATAATGTTTTGATGATGCTTATGATTATGTTTATGGGCTTGTGAATGTTGGGAATGTGCTTACGTGGAAAGTCCCCTAACTCGTTATGCCCCCATAGCTTGAGTCCTACTTACCAGCCCCTTAGAAATACTTGCGATGTGCTATGTGATTTATGCTCATCCCATTCCCAGTAACATCTGCATAGCTTGAGTCCAAATCCCCATTTTCCCTAGAATTATATGTTATGTGTTTATTTTTCACGCTTCCTAATCGATGATGTGAGTAATGATACTATGATGGCTTAATCAAGGACTTTCGGGTTCTCCTTCGCCATGTCACATCTAGGCCCCCTATCTGGGTCGTGAAAAAGATGGTATCAAAGTCCTAGGTTTGTAAATGATCCTCGGAGTCCAACATGCCGCGCCAATTAGAGTCTCATTGATCGGGGTGATGCGCGCTATGCCTATGAATGGGAGGCTATGATGACGTTTTAGGAATTTGGCTCATTTAATTGTTTCCTTATGTTATGCCGTGAGTTATTATGTTAAATTCACTAAACTCTTGGTTCTTATCGCTCTTTCAGAACATGCCTCCTGGAAGAGCTCCCTTCCCCCATCAAGCTCCATAATTCAAGGAACAAGCCTCTCCGGCACTGGTAGAGGAATAGGTGTCTCATGCCGAGTTTAGGAATGTGGTATCTATGTTGGACGAGGATGCTCAAGGGTTCATTGATAAACTCACTAAGGTGTTAACCATAATGGGGGTGAGTTCGAAAGAGAAAGTCGAGTTGGCCGCATATCAACTGAGAGATGTGGCCCATGTGTGGTATAACCAATGGCTAGTTAAGAAGATGGTTGATGCCAAGGTTAGGTGGGAAGAGTTCAAAATGGCCTTCCTTGACCGGTTCTTTCCCCTTGAGCTTAGAGAGGCCAAAATGACCAATTTCATCAATCTTCGACAAGGTGGGATGATTGTGAGCGATTATGCTCTCAAATTTACTAAACTCTCCAAGTATGCGCCCATGCTTGTCTCTGACCCCGTGCAAGAATGCACAAGTTCATCTTTGGTGTCTCTGATTTGGTTGTGAGAGTGCCATACAACTATGCTTATTTGAGATATGGACATTTCAAGTATCATGACTTATGCCGAACAAATCGAGGGTGAAAAGCTTAAGGAAAGGAGGGTGATCTAAGCTAAGAGGGCCCAACTTGATGGTGGGTTCTTCAACTCCAAGAGTGGTGGTGGGTATAGAAGATATCAAAAAAGCCAAGGTTCTAATGAGAGAGTTGCTAATCCGAGGGTGCCTCCTCCTAAGGCACAAGTTGGGGGTGGTCCCCGATTTCCTTGTTGTGGTCAATGTGGTGGTAGCCACATGGATGAATGTAATAGATCTACGGGTGCTTGCTATTGGTGTGGTAGATTGGACCACAAGATCTCTAATTGCCCAAAGAATGTGACTCTTCTGTTGGCTATTAAATTTGGTTTGAGCCCTGAAACTCTAAGGGAACCTTATTCGGTGCATACTCCCGTGGGTGAGTCTATTATTACCTGAAAAGTGTATCGGAGTTGTCTGGTCTCTGTGTTGCATAAAGTGTTCCCCGGTGACCTTGTAGAACTTGAGATGTATGATTTTGATGTCATTCTTGACATGGATTGGTTGAATGCATCGTATGCCTCGGTGAATTGTAGGACTAGGCTAGTTAAATTTCATGATCCTAATGAACCCGTGTTGGAGTGGAAGGGTAGTAATTCTGTGGTTAAAGGTCGGTTTATTTCCTACCTCAAAGCCCGAAAGATGATTTGTAAGGGGTGCATTTATCATATTGTGCGGGTTAGAGATGTGGAGGGTGAGTCACCTAAACTTGAATCGGTTTCGATCGTTAATGAGTTTTCCGATGTGTTTCCCAAGGACTTGCCTGGTATCCCTGCCGATAGAGAAATAGATTTTGGCATAGATCTCCTTCCAGATACTCCATCCATTTCTATTCCTCCTTATCGTTTGGCCCCGACAGAATTGAAGGATTTGAAATATTAATTAAAAGATTTGCTGGAAAAAGGTTATATTAGGCCGAGTATTTCACCTTGGGGTGCTCCCGTGTTATTTGTGAGGAAGAAGGATGGGTCGCTCCGAATGTGTATTGATTATCAGCAATTGAACAAGGTGACCATTAAGAATTGGTACCCATTGCCGAGAATTGATGATTTGTTCGACAAACTTCAAGGAGCTACTCACTTTTCCAAAATAGATCTTCATACGGGTTATCACCAATTGAAGGTGACGGAGTGTGACATCCCCGAGACGGCCTTTCAAACTTGTTATAGTAACTTTGAATTTGTGGTGATGTCATGTGGGTTGACTAATGCTCTGGCGGTGTTTATAGACCTTATGAATCGGGTGTTTAAACTGTTCCTTGATAATATTTTGGTAGTCTTCATTGATGATATCTTGATTTACTCACGTAGTGAGAAAGAGCATATATATCACTTGATAGTGGTGCTTCAAACGTTGAGGGAGAAGCAATTGTATGCCAAGTTTAGAAAGTGTTAGTTTTGGTTGGGAGAAGTTTCTTTCCTTGGTCATATGATGTCCGGTGATGGCATTAAGGTTGATCCTAAGAAAACCGAAGTGGTGAAGGATTGGTGAAGACCATTAACTCCTTCGGATATTCATTGCTTCCTTGGTTTAGCCGGTTATTATAGGAGGTTTGTTGATAGGTATTCCTCCATAGTGTCTCCATTGACCATGTTGACTAAAAAGAAAGCCAAATTTGTGTGGTTAAATGAGTGTGATAAGAGTTTCCAAACTTTGAAGGACCGACTTATATCAGCTTCGATTTTGACTTTGCCAAATGGGTTAGATGGGTTTGTGGTATATTGTGATGTGTCGCGTATTGGTTTGGGTTGTGTGCTTATGCAACATGGTAAGGTGATAGCTTATGTGTCTCGACAATTGAAAGTGCATGACCAAAATTATCCAACCCATGATCTTGAGTTGGCAGCGATGGTATTTGCTTTGAAGATTTGGCGACATTATTTGTATGGGGTTCGTGTGGATGTCTTCACGGATCACAAGAGTTTTCAATATGTGTTCACCAAAAGAGACCTTAACTTGAGACAAAGGAGATGGTTGGAACTTCTCAAAGATTACGATATGAGTGTTCTTTATCACCCCAACAAAGCTAATATAGTGGAGGATGCCCTTAGTAGACTTTATGGGAAGTGTGACTCATGTGGAAGAAGGGAAAAAAAAGATTGTGAAAGATGTGCACCGTTTGGATAGGTTGGGTATAAGGTTGGACGAATCCGACAATGGTGGAATTCTTGTTCAAGGTGAATCCGAGTCTTCCTTAGTGGTTGATGTTAAGAAGAAACAAGACTTAAATCTTTCCTTGGTAGAGTTGAATAAGTTGGTTGCCTATGGAAAAATTGAGGTTTTCTCCCAAGGGTGAGATGGTGTGCTGTGGTACCAAAACCGTTTGTGTGTTTTAGATGTTGCTGGCTTAAGGGAGATTATCATGAAAGAGGCTCATAATTCTCAATATTCTATTCATCCGGGATCTACAAAGATGCACCGAGATTTGAGAGAGTTGTATTGGTGGTATGTATGAAGGACATAGCCAAGTTTATGGCGGAATGTCCTAATTGCCAACAAGTGAAAGTGGAACATCAAAGGCCCGGTGGTTTGACACAAGATATTGAAATTCCTACTTGGAAGTGAGAAGATGTGAACATGGATTTTATGGTTGGGTTGCCTCGTACTCGGAGATAATTTAATTATATATGGGTTGTAGTTGATAGAATGACTAAGTCGACTCACTTCTTACCAGTTACGACTACCTATAGTGCCGAAGATTATGCTAAGGTGTATATTCGGGAGTTGGTGAGATTTCATGGTGTGCCTAGTTCTATCATATAGGATCGTGGTACTCAATTTACTTTTCATTTTTGGAAGTCTTTTCAAAGGGGACTTGGTACTAAGGTCAAGTTGAGCACCACATTTCATCCTCAAACTTATGGGCTAGTCAAAAGAACAATTCAAATCTTGAGGACATGTTAAGGGCTTCTGTGTTGGAATTCAAGGGAAATTGGGATGATCATCTACAACTTATTGAGTTTTCTTACAATAATAGTTTTCATGCTAGCATTGACATGGCTCCATTTGAAGCTTTGTATGGTAGGATATGTAGATCTCCGATTGGTTGGTTTGAAATAGGTGAGGCGGCCTTGTTAGGCCTGGATTTGGTTGTCGAGGCCATTGAAAAGGTGAAGTTGATTTGGGAAAGGTTACAAATGGCTCAAAGTCACCAAAAGTCTTATTCGGATGTTAGGAAAAGGGATCTTGAATTTCATGTTGGTGATTGGGTGTATGTGAAAGTGTCCCCCATAAAAGGCATCATGCATTTTGGTAAAAAGGGCAAGTTGAGCCCCCGGTACGTCGGACCTTATGAGATTATGGAGTGGGTTGGCAATGTGGTTTATAGGTTGGATTTTCATTTGGACATGAGCTCCATTCATCCATTATTCCATGTGTCCATGTTGACAATGTTGGTTAGTGATCCTAAGGAAATTACACCTTTGGAGGGTGTGACGGTTGAGGAGAATTTGACCTATGAAGAGATTCCAGTTGAGATCTTAGATAGGCAAGTGAAGCGGCTTCACAACAAAGAAGTAGCTGCGGTCAAGGTTCTTTGGAGGAATAAAGATGTTAAGAGTGCAACGTGGGAAGTGGGGTTGTACATGATGGAGCGATATCCCTATCTCTTCCAATAAACTCAAGCCTAAAGTACTAGGTTCTATCCTTTTATGGTCCTATTTCTTTAAATTCTTAAGTTTCATGACATTGCATGCATACATGAGCTAGAAAACTTTTTAAATAATGTTTTGACATATGTTTTGAAAGATTTTTTAAATGATGCATGATCCATTATGAGTTGTGGTTAAAATGTCTCTTGTTTTGATTGTTGTCCTCAAGCTGTACGTTTGCACATTCGAGGACGAATTTTCCCTAGGGGGAGATGATGTAACGACCCAAAAATTTTAGAACTTTGTAATGGTTGGTTGTCACGACCCGAATAGGGGGCCTAGATGTGTCATGGCAAAGGAGAACCCGAAAGTCCTCGATCAAGCCATCATAGCATCATTACACACATCATCGATTTTGAAACGCTAAAGCTAAGCATATAACACATAAGTTCTAAGGAATTCGGGACTTGGGACTCAAGCTATGGGAACCTTTTCGGGAATGGGATTAGCATGAGTTCACGTAACACATTAAAACATCTTTAAGGGAACGGGAAAGGGGAATCCAACTATGGGGGAACACCGGGATTATGGGACTTACCACACAAACACATAGTCATTCAAATCACCAACATTCATATCATAAGCATAATAAATTACAATCCTGATAATCAAGACTAATAAGCAAAGGTTCCATAAGCATAACATTCAACATTTCAAGTCGGAGTACAAGAGTTTAGAGTTTATCCATAAGCCTCTACATAGATGAAACAGGGCCTAGATATAGTTTGAGGATCACCCTCAATACATAAATGAAATAACCAACATAATAAAACTAGGTGGATGGAAAACGGCTATTGCCCTCGAATAAAAGGGCTCACCACTATTGCAAGTCTTCAAGAGTGATCACACGTCGTTCGGTGGAAAGTGGAAGTCGTCGCTGGTACCAATATGGTTAGAGCTTGTAGACAAGAGTATGGGTTAGAACAATAAAGTACTAAGTATGCGGGCATACAAATGCATATGCACATGAGCCTATAACAACCTACATGTCAAGGGCACATATATAGAAATGAATATAGAAAGTGACAATATATATCAAGATGCCATGTAAGTCATGATGCATGAATGCCACAATGCGTAGTATATAGGGGATGGAACCATAACCGACATCACAAGTCCATGTGAGCTACAACATGACCTTGCCCAATAAGGCCTCCTATTGGTTCGGAGAAGACTACTTGCCAAAGGTAATCTTCACCACACCTTACGACCCGATCATTTCGGTGTGATGGCCACCTTCCTTACGACCCGGTCATTTCGGAAGGGTTTACATTCAAGCGTGTCATTACATATCATATCATATCATGTCAAGGGCATACCTTACGACCCGGTCTTTTCAGCAGCAAGCTATGTTGGCCCATAGTTTTGAGAAAGGAGTGGGATACTTGGGGATAGCCCACTTACTACTCCAATCCTTCTCGATACTAAGCCATCTTCCCACAAGAATACCTATACATATATATATGCATGGTTTCAAACCGAAACTTGACACTTAAACTTCAAATCATGCATCATGGGGCTAAAAAGCGTAACAAACCTTCATGTCATGCTTCATACAAAGAGTATCAACATGTCATGTCATATCAAGATGGTTCAAGCACCCAAGATGCTCCAGAGCCATAACCACCTTCCACACAACCCGGTCTTTTCGGAATGGTTTACATTCATAGCATGTCATATCAATAGACTTAGTGTGATCACAACTTACCCTTTTCCCATAACATAGTCAAACCATAGTCAAAATGATGTTAGGGACTTAGCCCGAATCAAAACATTCACAATAGACCCATGAATCATGCATGCAATGCCATGAGGACAATATGAATAGCATGGGTAATGGAATTCAAACTT
>JBCEWC010012111.1:0-16116 GCA_038996855.1 Solanum aculeatissimum
TCAAGAGTTTCATCAAGTCAAACCTTTCATGTATGCATATGTCATGAATGATGAGATAAATGCATGGTCAATAGAGACTGGAGTGCCACCATTTGTGGGATTAGTTGGCTAGCCTTGATTAGCCACTACTTGGGCTAACATAGCAACCATATTCCAAAACTCAACACGAGTCACCTGCTTCTCCACAAGCTCTCGAGGGGCTTGTTGCTCAAAGGCTGGGGCCTGTCTAGAGAGTGGAGCTCTTCGAGGAGGCATCTTTTGAAAGAGTAACAAGAACACCAACCTTTTAGGAAGTCTCACAAAATAGTTCACGGCACGACATAAGGAATAATGAAGTGTGAAAATTCCTAAAACATCGTCATAACCTCTCATTCATAGATATGGCCCGCATCATACCCATGAACAAGACTCTAATTGATGCGGCATGTTGGATTCCAAGGATTATTTACAAACCTAGAGCTCTGATACCATCTTTGTCATGACCCGAGGGTAGGGCCTAGATATGACATGGAAAAAGAGAACACGAGAGTCCTCAATCAATCTATCTTAGCATCATCACACATATCATCTATTTAGAAGGGCGTAACATAATAAACAATACATAAGTCTAAGGAATTTCCGGACTTTGGACTCAAGCTATGAGGATGTTTCCAGGAATGGGATAAGCATGAATCACATAACACATAGAAATTATGTTCTAAGGGGCAGGTAAGTATGACTCAAGCTATGGGGGCAAGAAGGGTTAGGTACTTTCCACATAAGCACATTCCTATCTAACAAATCATAATAGCATAAACAGAAGAATAATCGAAACATAAATAACCATAGCAAAACATAGATAATCATAGCATCTCAAATAAATACATAGTACGACATACAATGAAATCCGATAAGTATCCAACAATGCCTCTACAAGAGTAAGACGGGGGCCTCGACATAACTCGGGCTCACCCTCAAGTCACAAGATACAAAAAATGAAATAAAGCATAAGATAGAGGGAGGTAGGTATTGCCCTTGGAGTATTAGGTTCACCACTACAAGCAAGTCCAAGATCTCAACTAGACGTCCAACGGTAGATGAATGTCGTCTCTGGTCCCTACATGGTTAAATCATGTAGACAAAGAGTATGGGTCAGCACATATAATGTACTAAGTATGCGGGCATGTCATGCACATGAACATGAACCTACTAAACAAGCTAGATGACAAGGGCACATATACGTATTGAAAGAATATATATACAAGGAGGGAATACCATAATAATATGCCATGAAGTACGATGATGCATGAATGCAAACCTACATATCATAGCGGGGATGTAACCTCAACCGACAACAATAGAGACCAAGAAAGCTACTACTTAGAATTAGACTACTTGCTAGGTAGATCCCAAGTCAACCCTTAAAAAGGGGATACAAGTTAATCCTATCTAGGGAGATAACCCATGTTGGCACATGGTTTGACGCAAAGGAGTATGGACCCTTAGAGATAGTCCACCCCGACTCCAATCCCTCGGTACTAAGTTTTATCCCATGGGAAATACATATACATATATGGGCTTTCAAAATAGGGTGCAATGCTTCAAATCCATTCAATGCAAAACTAGGCTAAAAAGCCAAATCGTATTTCAAATCTTTCCATAATTGAACTTAGAGGCCAAACAAGAGTTTTCAAAAAACAAATCATCTTGGAAGACCAATGCATAGGAGTAGCTCATTCTAACATAACAATGTGGTGTAAACACCCAAAATGCTCATAAAGACATATCAAGACAAGATGTGATCACATTCTAGTCAATTCCTATGTCTTACTAAAAATTAAGTCAAATCATATCAAGAGTTTCATCAAGTCAAACCTTTCATGTATGCATATGTCATGAATGATGAGACGAATGCATGGGCAATAGAGATTTAATCTTAATTCAATAATAAAATATAAAATTCAATTGAAATCCATGAGAAAATCCCAATTTAAATCTCAATTTAAATCACCCATGCCTAAACAAGCTTTCAAGGAACAATACATATTCAAATCTTCATAATTCTAATGCAAAACATGATAATTGAATTTAAATCATCTCAAAATCAACAATAAAATACATCCCACAACTCAATTGAATTAAATCACTCATAAACTAAAACACCCAATTTCAAAGAGAGAGAAATTCATCAAAATTGAAAAAGAGAATCTTGGGTCTTCATGGTTGAAAGGAGAACCATGAATCAATCCTACATACCTTGATTAAATCAAGAAGAATAAGAAGAATTTGAAGAATAATTGAATTTCTCCCTTGATTCCCAAGCTAGCCTTCAATGGAGGTTGAGAGCAATTTGAGAGAAATTTGAAGAGATTTGATGAATTTGAATTGAATAGGAGTGGATAGGGTTAAATCAGGGGTTTAGGAGAGTTTAAAAATGCTAAAACGACCCTGGGATTGGTTAAAAATTATAATTAAACCATTAATGAAACAAGGAAGAAAACTGGAAACTGTCACCGACGAAACACATTACACGAACCATGTAGTATCTCACTGTCCGTGAGCATTGCCGTGAGGCATCACTTGACGACGAGCTTTAATTTGGCAATGGATAGGAAAATTTAAACGTCTCCCATATGGTCAACTACATGGACCGTGAGAGGTCACAAAGTCCGTGGGACCCTTCTGTGAAGTCACACTTAGGAACAACTTTGCCCACAAAAATTCTATACTTAGCCAAATTCTAATTACGCATACACATGGTGAGGCACACGAGCCGTGAGGCTTTACACAGACCATAAGCTGGTCCGTGGAGCCTTTGTTGTCTCTGGGCCTCGGGAAAAATCTTTGGCAGCTCACTGAAACTCCACACGGGCGAAGCTCACGAGCCGTGAGGCCTCACACGATCGTGAGCTGGTCCGTGGAGCCTCACTTGGATCGGAGTCTTGGCCTGATGTGATGACTGCTCACTACAACTTCACACAGACCAGGCTCACGGGTCTTGAGCCCCCTTATGGACCATGGGACGAACTGTGGGTCCCACCGTAAGGCAGTGCCTTAGCCTACAATTCACTTTCCTTTTCCAGCGTGCTTTCCTGCACAGGCGGTCCCACTGTGAAGGCCATAACTTTCACATCTGAACTCCGAATTGAGTGAAACCAAGTGATCTTCAATTTGATTGGTTTTGACCCACACAGTTCATCTCGTACCAAGGGATATGGCCATTTAAAGTTAGTACTTCGACAAGACGTCAAACAAAACTTAGCCAATACAATTTCTTCCAAGATGATCATGCAAGAGAGACTCGGGAAACTCATAAGATAACCAAGAAAACCTCAAATCAGCCCTTGAACAGTAACACAAGATTCGGAAATTTTTGGGTTGTTACACCTTCCCAATCTAAAACTGAGGTGGATTCATCTTCCTGAATCTTTCAAGGCGACATTGTTAGTCCTCAGTCAAAGTAGCCAATGACACGTCCTAATCTCCAACCACTGGTGACATATAAATCTAAACTCTTGGAGATACCAGTGACTGCTCAACTAGAGCCTAAACAATAGGAACCTTGTGTTTCTCCAGAACATGAACTCCTACCCAAGTTTATGAACCTCCTAGTGTACTTGTCGCACTACCACCTTGTATGAGACTATGAAGCATACCCATCATTCTAAATAAGGCGTCATAAGGTAGTGGTACAGTTGCAAACGCCATAGGAACCTGGTCCTATCTAAGCACAACTGTAGGCTCAGAGGAAATATCCTTTTCATAAACTCTAGTAGGTATCGCTCCTGGAGAACGCCCTCTACCTTTGGCTTGACCTTTTCCCCTTGATGGGGTCTCAATGAAATCCATAGGGAATGCCTCCCATCTTCTATACTAAATGTTACACTAGTCCTGGTCCTCTGCTAAAATAATATTCAACAACTTAACACTCACACAAGTAACTATGCACGAGGGAAATTGAAAGAACAAAATAAGAATTTTTTTAATACCCTTTATAGCCTCTCAAAGATAAATAATAGATATTTTGTCATCAATCCTCAAGAGCCTTCTAGACTAGTGTTGTACACATGTGATATAAGTACCCGAACTTTGGATTTTTGAAAATTGATTCTGAAAGTTTTGGATCGAGGTGACACCCCATGATCACCTATAAAAGCTAAGGAGGGGGTCCACGAGCAATGGAGGCTTCCTAGGGGTGGACCTTGGCTTTGTGTGTGGCATGTTGTGGCTTAAGGTGGATTTCAAGACCAAGTGGCCTTCCACAGAGCCTTTCACGGCTTGTGGTGCTCACCAATGGCCGTGAAAGTGGCTCATGGTAGGTGCCCTTGGCTTAAAAGCCATTGTGTGGCCTAAGGCACCCACCACAATCCTTGACACAATCTATGCAACCCCACACAACTCGTGTGGGGGTCCCGGGAGGGTGTTGGTCTAGAATTTTTCTAAGTATGAAATCACCTTCTTGGAACTTGAATCTTTGTACGGAAGCTTGGTACAGACCGTGGAGCATTGTACGAACTGTTTTTCTTTCACTTAAAACACCCTTGACTAGAAAATATTTTTCTGATAATTGTCTCATGGACACCCATGCATTCCATATGCCCTTACACCACCCGTGCTGCCCTTCCACGAGACCCCTGGTCACTTTTTAAAGCTCATTTTGTTAATGGTCTTTTTGTAATTTTGGTTTATTCTAAAGGCCTTGTATGACCTCAATACCCATCCTAAGCCCTCAAATCAAATTATACTCACTCTTCACTCTCATTACACTCAACTTTAGAATTCATACTCTCCTAAAGCTTCTTTCAAGATTGACATTGAAGATTCAACTTGGAAATTCAAGGAAGGTTTTTTTCTCAAATCAATTTCTTCATAATCCTTCTAGCTTACTCAAGTTTCTTGTCAAATCAATTTTTTCTTAATCCTTCTATCTTACTCAAGGTATGTGAGAATTGATTCATGGACCCTTTTAACCATGAAGACCCCAAAAACCTTTACTACTTAATTTATGAATTTTAAGTTTACTTTCAATATGGGTCTTTTAAATTAGTATTGGTTTGATTAAATTGAGATATGGGCTATATTGAATTGTTGTTTTAAAAGTGATTTAAGATCAATTATGATGAATTACATTAATGTTATGAATTTTCAAATATGTATGTCCTTTTGATCTTTAAAATTATGCATGGGTATCCTAAATTATGATTTAACCATTGATTTTCTTACGATTTAAGTATGAATTCACCTTATTATAATGCTTTAAATATGAATCTCTATTACCCATGTTATTCTGTCATCTCTCATGACATATGCATACATGTGCATTGATTTTTATGAAGTTTATGAACGTGGACTAAGACCCAATTATGATTATGACTATATTTTCTAGCAAAGTATGGGAATGATAAGATTGTGATCACATGATGTCTATGATATGTCTCTTTGAGCATTATGGGTGTTATGAACTACTATGTACATGTACAAAAGAGCTACTCCTATGCATGAAGTATGACATGAAAGTATAATTTGGCTTTTTAGCCTAAGTATTCATGATTATGAAGTATGTTTGGCTTTTAAGCCTAATTAAAATAATTTGAAAAGACTTATTCCTCCTTTTAAAACATGTATATGTATATGTATTTCTGTGAGATGATGGCTTAGGACCGAATAAGATTGAAGGTGGGAACTCAACCTAAGGGGTCCTTAAGTAAAATCTCCTTTCTCATAACTATGTGCCAACATAGGTTCATGTTTATGCCCCTTTTTAGGGATGATATATTATGGAAATCCTTTTGAAAAGATGAGTTCGTAAGGAAGGTGACCATCATACCAAAAAGATAAGTTCGTAAGGCGTGGTGTAGGCTACCTTTGACAAGTAGTCAACTCTCATTCAATGGGAAACTTTCATCGGGCAATTCATGTATGGCTTGCATGGGTTTGAGATCTCGATCATGGTCCCATCTCACTATGTTATGTATACTACAACATTCATGCATCATGGATTTCCTGGCATATTGATATTATATTCTTTCCAATAAATACTTATCTCTATATATGTTCCTTTGTCATCTAACATTGATTTATAGGTTATTCATGTTCATTTGCATTGCTTGCCTGCATGCTTAGTACATTCAAATGCACTAATACATACTCTTTTGCCTACATGATCTAACCATGTAGGGATCAGAGGTTATCATCTTCCACCTCTTGATGGCTAGCTTGATTGACAAAGAGATGCTTGTGGTGACTCCTATCATCCAAGGACAAGCCACCTTCTATCTACCTATTTTGCTATGCTATTTTATGTCTTTAATTTGAGGGTGAGACTGGGACATGTCTTGGCCCCAATCCTATTCTATGTACTAGAGGCATTGTTGGATATCACAAACTTCTATGTACGAATATGTTATGTCTATGCTTGGGATGCTATGTTGCCTATTATGTTATGATGATGTATAAAAATATGAAAAGTCTTAAGTCCCTTCTATCCCCATAGCATGAGTCATACTTACCCATTCCTTAGTTTTACGTGCTATGTGAATTCATGTAAATTCTTCTCCCTCTGACATCTCCATAGTGTGAGTCATATTTACCTGTCCCGTATAACTATGTCTTTAATGTATAACTATACACTTCCTAACCGATGATACGTGTATGTATGCTATGCAACTTGTTTATGGACTCTCGGGTTCCCATTCACCATGTCACTCCTAGGCTTTAGGCTCGGGTCATGAGTTGTGAGATTCAAGAATCTAGGCTCTGATATCAATTAGTCGAAGCTCCGAATTGGGTGTGATGGCACACACCTTAACCTACCAATGCAAGTCAACCTAAATAAGGATATAACATAATAAAGCAGAAAATAAAGCAAAAATAGACATCTAAAAGAGGATAACTCAAAAAAAGCTGAAAAACACAAGTCTAACACCATCCAAAGATTGGTGTCACATGTACAAGTGTCTATTACAAGCAATGATATGAAAGAAAATTTATAATTCTTAATGTCTTAATTCTCGAATTGAACAAAACATAACATAGAGGAATCCTTGAGAGTTTGCTGAATAAATAAGCTGCTACCTCTCGGGAAATCCAGAAGCTCAGATCAAATAAGATGAAGGTAATCATAAAGGACTAAGCTCACCACCTATACAAGCGTAGATGCAAGGGTGAGTACCAACAATTTGGTACCCATTAAATAAATGCTAAACAACAAGTAGAGAATAAAGAATATACGTACTCTAACCACAACATCCAAACTTCAAGAACTACAACCCACACTTAAGAAATCTAGCATACACAATAAATGTATGTAATTCAAGTAGCACATTATTCCAAATGAATCACAATCAATATGTCACAGAGTCTATTCATCAGTACACATAATTTCAAGGATTTCACACAATCAAAACATGTAAATGAGGTGCAATATGATCGGTACAATGTCAAATAATCATGATTCATGTCCTTCGTACGATACATATTTGCTAATCAACTCAAATCAAAACCCATGGGGTTTACTCATATATCATGTATCGACCAGAAGAGACTTCGATCCTCGAAAGAGACCCTAGTTATCTGAAGAGATCACAACAATCAATATATAAGTCGGATGAGATCTTCGCTACTAAAAAATACCTTGGCAATCACTATACATACTAGAAGATACCTCAACCATAGAAACATACCTTGATAAGCACTATGATTGCTGGAATACCTTGACCAGTGAAAGATACCTCTACAATCAATACTAGGCGATAAAGACCTCTGCTCCAATACTCATTTACTTACCTATTTCAGCCAAAACTATTTGTTATAATCTAGAAAATTACCAAAATACCCTTAAAAGAGCAATCACCCACATAACACATCATTCTAAATATTTTTGATAAATCTAAGGTCGGAATTATGATCAACATAACAAATTGAGTGGGACAGTGGTATCGGCCAAATTTTAAGTCAATTAGATAAAACTAATTTTTAGAGTGAAATCACAAAAACAAAAAAGTAAGAGACTACTCCGTGATGCGGAGGTGCTCCAAGATAGGTCAAAAGTTTATTTTTCAAATTTGTATGGTCCTAGATGGTTATCTAAAGTTTTCAAACAATAATGAACTAAAAGAAACCCCCGGCGCGACACAGACTAGGTTCATCTTAGTTCAAATTTGTGAAGTTTTAATGAGGGACATTTTATACCTTTTGTCACCCCTCATATACTTAATCCATGACTGAGATTAGTTATTTCAACCTTAATGAGATTCCTAAACTCATTCCTAAGTTCTTTTATGATTTTTAACAAAAGGACTAGGGCTAAGGAGAGAAGAACAAACTAGGGTTCAAGTGATTGGAGCAAAATTCTTGCCAATTTTATTATCACTCTTTGTCCCAGGTATGTAAGGTTAACTAAAGCATGAATTGTGTTCTTACATGTGACACAAATAATTGATTGATTGATTAGTGATTGATTAAAGTCTCCCATGAATGAATTCCTGAAAGTTTTCCTAAATCCTAGTATATCCTTACATAGCCTAGCATGAATGATAATATTTATGTATTAAACACTTGTAATAAATGAATAACACTTGTAATAAATAAATTGACCTTATCTACATAAATCCTTATTTTTGACTATAATTGAATGTTTACATGTATTGATTGAGCCTAGACACATAAATTGTGAAAGCCATGAATGTGAATGTTATTGAATAAGAATGTATTCTTAATGAAACTTGATGGTCCTTTACATTTTCATAATTTGAACACAAATGATTGAATAGAACTAAATGTTGTCATAATTGCATATCTAAACCACCCTTGAAAGATGTGATAGATTTATTGATTGAAAGGTTTGATTGTGATAGAACTGATAAACTGATAAGAGTCCATATGTGGCTTGTTGATTAGATAAATATATTGATTGTATCAAACTGATGAATCGATAAGAGTTCGAATGAGACTTGTCGATTAGATAGATTGAACTGATTGGATAGTGTTGACATCCAATTTTGGCCCCACACTTTTAAAAATTCATACTTTTTATGTTGTGATTTTTTAAATAGTTTAAAATCCTTTTTCTGCAATTTTAGAATAATTTATCGATAACTTCCTTATTTTTAAAATATTAGGATTTTAATTAGTTTATTTTAAATTTTAATTAATTTTAGTCTTTAATATTTTTATCATAGTATGAAATATTAATTTGATTTTATTAAATTATTATTTTGTATTAAATTATATGTTTTATATATCATTCTAACACAATCTAATAATTTAATTTTTACGCAGATAAAAGTATTGGTAAGTATTTGATTGACACATGATTTTGGGCCTTGATTTTGTGTCCATTAGATTTTTTAGGTTGTGTATATAACTCATTGAATAATCATAATAATAGAATGGATGGTGAATAATTCTAGGATTAGGAATTTCCAAATTGGAAAACCTAATTTTTCTCTACTTGCTCTTAGCACCGCCATCACCCCTTTCCCCATTTTTTTGGCATGAAGCCCTTTCCTCAAATGTAATGACCCATTAGGTCATTTTGAGAATTAGTCATCTTATTTTCCTACAAATATCCTTCTTATAATTTTAAAGGAGTCTTTTGGACTATTCGATAACTTCTGTTACTAAGTTGAACGGTAATTTTAGATAGTCAAATTAGTTGATGGACTAAAGTGATAGTTTAATTAAAATTCTAGATCACTTATACCATATTTACTAATTATTAGGTTATTATAATTCAACACTTTTAGTACATAATTAGTTTAAAATAATAATAATAATAATAATAATAATATTAAGAGAAGAAATAGGGTTGAGCGCTCACCTTCAATGAGAGACAACGACGGACAACGATGAAAAGTAGTTACCAAGTGAGAGTTTCATTTGAATTTCTGAGGATTAAATTAGTTTTTGGATGAAAGTCAAGGTATATGTAATACTAGGAACAATATATTGATTACTGCAAACATTCTATGTGATAATTAATGTCGTGTACGTATCTCCATTATAGTCATAAGTCCAGGGATGTTTAATTTAGAAAATGTGAGTATGAAATGGCTATTAAGGATTATGATGATTGGATTGGTTAGCAAAGTTAGAATAGATATACATGCATAAAGAACATGGCAAGTTGAAAATTGGTTGGTGAGTGGATTTAATGGCCGGTGAGCAACTGGATGCCCCTAATTACTAAGCATATTATGAATTATCTTTTAAAATTATAAGTGTCTCCTTCATCGATGCACTTCTGTTAATGCTTTTGGTTCATTGTTTAATCGAACTTGTTACTTTCTTGTGTTGTTCGAATGTGTAGATATATGTATATGTTTCTGTATTATTATTGAAGGTTTGTATTGTATGAATAACCATTAGATTTATAATATTTGAAGGAATTAAGACTTAACCCTAAGCTTGGAATTTTGAAACTTAATTACATATTTAGATGAGTTTTGGATCTAACCTAGACATATAGTAATTTGAGTGTCTTTAGTTTGGAAATCTTATTGTGAATTCTTATTTGATTAGATCGTGGTGCTACAGATTCTATTTGAAAGGGGAAGTCTCAAGTCCCGCATTGAGTGATCAATTATTAAGGCAAGTGAATTTCTTAACATTTGTTAAGTATATGAAATCTCATGCTTCCTTGTGTGAGGTGTTGGGAATGATTTTGAAATAATGAGTTAGTGTTTATGTTGTATCAACCTATGTTGTTGTGAATGGTGCATTATATTAAAATTAGTCATCTCCTCGTTATTATGTGAACATGCCTAAAATTTGAGAGTTGTGTCACATGCCGCGATAGATACTATAATTCGAGGGTCATGTGGTTCGTCACAACGGATGCATGGACAAAAAGTCCCCTATGGGTCCCAGACTAAGAGACAATGGGCGTGTATCACTAGGCTAAACATGCATCATTATACCTGACGTTATTGTATTGCATTGCCTTGCACATCCTCATCATTTATGAACTTGTGAGTGCCTTTTTGTGAAACTTATTATGGATATACTTATCCCTTGTGTTGTTGATCTATAACTGTTGGTGTGATATTATTGAGCTATACGACATGTAAATTGTGCACTGTTAGGTTGGACTGGTTTTTATGCAGGTTGTGGTGGTGGAGGTTCGATTGGAGTGTTAGAAGTACCTATATTCTATATTACTTGATTTTATGTTTAGTAGTTCACTTGATGGGTACCACGTGTTTGGTACTCACCCTTTTATACTATATTTTTATAGGTTACGAGCCTGAATCTTTGTGATACCTGTTTTTTTGTCTGAGGCTTTTTGTGGAGATTATGTGAGGTAGGTATTTGTCATCCCAGCAAACTCTCACTCCTATTTATAATTTGGTTCTACTTTAGAGACAATATCATTTGAGATTTGTCTTTTCTTTCAACTATATTGTAATACATTAAGAGGCTTGTGCACGTGACAACCATGTTTTGGAGATTTTTAATTAAGTTGACTTACTATCCATAGTTAAACTTTTATTTTTACTATCCTTCTGCATTTTATTGTTGTAATTTGGATTTTAGGCAGACTAATCTTGGTGGGATGAGACGAGTGTCATCACGTCCATTTTGGGTCGTGATAGAAGGTATCAGAGCCCAAGGTCTATAGGGCTCACGTGCATACAAGCTGAGTCTAAGTAGAGTCTTAAGGATCAGTACATTCGTACTTATATTTGAGAGGCTATGAAGATTGTTAGAAGACTTTTTTTTATTTATTCTCTCTTTTTGTGCGTGGTTATGTTTGTTAGTACTGAGTTGTGCCCATGTTATTTTGACAGATGACAAGGACTAGAGTTACTGTTACCAATGGTAGAGTGAGGCAGTTCTCAAGATAGTTGTTGAGAGTCTAGTTAGAGGTAGGGGAAGGGGCCGAACTAGAGGTGGTCACACTTCAGGTAGACGGGTGAGTGGTGCCATAGTTCTGCAGAGTAGGGGTAGAGGTATTGCTTAGCTGAGCGGTGGTAGAGGATTACAGTGTTAAGTATTTCCAAGATGGCCCAAGGTAGAGGATGCTAATGTAGTCATCACATGTATTATCGCGGTTTGTCATCGATCTACGTCTGCATTGTTTGATCTTTGATCTACCTACTCCTATGTGTCCTCCTACTTTTCATCTTGATTCAACTTGTTATGTGATTGTATGCCTGTACCTATTTATATTTCTACACCAGAAGGTGAGCCTTTAGTGGTGGATCGAGTGTATTGATCCTGTCTTGTGTCTTTGGATGGGTATGATACTTGGGTAGATATGATTATTCTGAAGATGGTAGATTTTGATGTTATCTTTGGGATGGATTGACTTTCTCCATATCATGCCATTCTTGAATGTTATGCTAAGACTGTAACCTTAGCCATGCCTGGGGAATCGAGAATTAAGTGGAAGGGTACTAGTTGTTCTTATCCTAGTAAAGTTATCTCTTACATCCATGCTCAGAAATTGATTGATAGGGGGTGCTTATCTTACTTGGCTTTCGTTCGAGATACTAATGTTGAACAACCTTCTATGGAGTCCATTCCTGTGGTTCAGAAGATTGTCGATGTGTTCCCTACTGACCTTCAAGGTGTTCTTCCCAATAGGGATATTGGTTTTCCTATTGATCTAGATCCAAGAACTAAGATCATCTCCATACCTCCACATTGAATGGCTCCAACTGAGTTGAAAGAATTAAAGGAGAAACTTTAAGATTTATTGAGCAAAGGGTTTATTCGTTCTAGGTGTCACCTTGGGGGTGCTCCAGTCTTGTTTGTAAAGAAGAAGGATGGGTCTATGAGGATGTGTATTGATTACAGGTAGCTGAACAAAGCGACTGTCAAGAACAAATATCCTCTTCCTCGTATTGTTGACTTGCTCGATCAGCTTTAGGGAGCGACTTTGTTCTCTAAGATTGACTTGAGGTCTGGTTATCATCAGTTGAGGATTAGAGCATCAAATATCCCTAAGACAAATTTTTGAACTCATTATGGCCACTATGAGTTTTTGGTGATGTCCTTTAGGTTGACTAATGCCCCCGCATCATTCATGGAGTTGATGAACAGGGTGAATTCATCTATACTTGGATTAATTTGTGATAGTATTTATTGATGAAATCTTGGTATATTCCAAGACTGAGGTTGATCATGTTCATCACTTACGGATAGTACTTCAGAGGTTGAGAAGGAAAAATTATATGCGAAGTTCTCCCAGTGTGAGTTCTGGCTCAATTCAGTGCTATTCTTGGGGAATATGGTGTTCAAAGAGGGGATTAGAGTGGATCCTGCTAAGGTTGAGGTGATTAGAGGTTGGACCAGGCCTACTTCTGTTACCGAGATTTATAGTTTTATGGGGTTGGCCGGGTATTATCAACATTTTGGTCAGGGTTTTTCTTCCATTGCAGCTCCATTAACTAGGTTAACTCAAAAGAATGTAGCCTTTCATTGGTCTGATGAGTATGCAGCGAGCTTCCAAAAGTTCAAGACTTTGTTAACTTCAACTCCCATTTTGACACTGGTAGGTGTAGACTTTATGGTGTAATGTGATGTTTCAGGAGTTGGTTTAGGCGGTGTATTGATGCAAAAGGGAAAAGTCATTGCCTACACTTCTAGATAGTTGAAGGCTCATGAGAAAAAGTATCCTATCCATGACTTAGAGTTAGTATCAGTGGTCTTTGTGCTTAAGTTGTGGCGTTATAACTTGTATTGTGTACATTGTGAGGTCTTCACTGATCATAGAAGTCTTCAGTATATATTTAGTCAAAGGGATCTAAACTTGAGGCAACGTAGGTGGATTGAGTTGCTAAAGGACTATGACTTGACTATCTTATATCATCTAGGGAAGGCTAATGTAGTGGCTAACACCTTCAGTAGAAAGAGTTCTAGCTTGAGAAGTCTAGCTGTCATACAAGTTGAGGAGCGACCTTAGGCCAGGGATGTTCAGCGTCTAGCTAATGGTCTAGTCAGATTACAACTTTCAGAGGAGGGTGGTGTACTTGTTTTTATTGAGGCCTATTCTTCCTTGATGGATTAGATTTGTGAGTGCCTGTTTGAGGATGAGAAGTTATGTCTCATCATAGATAAAATGACCAGAGGAGAGGCTAAGGAAGTAATAATTTATCTTGATGGTGTTTTGAGAATTGGAGATTGAGCTTGTGTGCTCAAAGTGGGTGACTTGATTAGGTTGATTCTTGAGGAGACTCATTGTACTTGTTATTCTATTCACCCAGGGGTGATGAAGATGTATAATGATTTGAGTCAGCACTATTGGTGGTATGGTATGAAGAAGGATATTTTAGAGTTTGTGGCAAAGATTTTAACTTGTCAGCAAGTAACCTGGAGGTGAGTTTCAGAGGATGCTCATTCCTACATGGAAGTGAGAGCGGGTCACCATGGATTTTATGGTGGGTTTTCCCACTACTGTGGGTGGTTATGATTCTATCTGGGTAGTTGTAGATCGACTGACTAAGTCTAGCCATTTCATTCCTTTTAAGGTTAAGTATACAGTGGAGGAGTTAGCGGAGCTTTACATCAGTCAAATAGTTAGATTGCATGGTGTACCTGTTTCCATCATTTCTTATCAGGGTTAACTTTTCACTTCACATTGTTGGAGGGCCTTGCAGCATGGTCTAGGTACTCAGTTGGATATGAGTTCAACCTTCCACCCTCAGATAGACAGACAGTTTGAGCGGATGATACAGGTGTTGGAAGATATGCTTTGAGAGTGTGTGATCGATTTTGGCTCCTATTGGGATAACCACTTGCCTTAGCAGAGTTTTCCTATAATAATAGTTATCACTCTAATATTCAGATGGTTGCATTCGAGGCTTTTTATGGTAGATAGTGTAGATCTCTATTTATTTGGTTTAATTCTGCTGAGATGGATTCATTAGATGCATACTTTCTTAGAAATTCCATAGAGCAGGTCAATATGATTCCTTGCAAAACCCACCTTTGCCTCATCTAAGGCCAAGGGGGAAATAAAGTTGTCAAACAGACGGGGAGACTACTATCGGCTCAGAGTCGGCAAAAGAGCAATGCAAATAAGAGGGTTCAGACTCTAAATTTTATGGATGGCGATCACGTTTGGCCTAGAGTGTCACCCATGAATGGTGTGATCCAGTTTGGGAAGAAAGGCAAGCTTAGTCCTCGATTCATTGGCCCATTTGAGATTTTAGAGTGAGTTGGAGAGGTGGCCTATAAACTGGCCTTGCCATCTAGCTTATCATCTGTGCACCCTGTGTTTCATGTCTCCATGCTTCAAAAATACATACTGGATGAGTCTCATGTTATTTCTTATGATGTCGCAGAGTTGGGACAAATTTGACTTATGAGAAGGAGCCAGTAGACATTCTAGATAGACAGGTTCATTGGCATAGGACTAAGGAAATTGTTTCAGTTAAGGTTCCATGGAGACATCGGCCTGTTGAGGAGGCAATTTTGGAGATGGAGTCCAACATGCATGCTAAATATCCTCATCTCTTCGAAACTTCAGGTACTTTCTTTTATCTTATGTTCGAGGATGAACATAATTTTTAGTGGTGAATAATGTAATGACCCGTTAGGTCATTTCGAGAATTAGTCATCTTATTTTCCTGTAAATATCCTTCTTGTAATTTTAAAGGAGTGTTTTGGACTATTCGATAACTTCTGTTACTAAGTTGAAGGGTAATTTTAGATAGTCGAATTAGTTGATGGGCTAAAGTGATAGTTTAATTAAATAAAAAAACCATTGTTGATTTGATTATAGCTGGTTTTACTGGACAATTGAAAGGTTGGTGGGATAATTATCTCACAACCAGTCAAAAAGCAATGATTTATACCACTGTAAAGGATGAGGAGACAGGAACTCCTGTCACTAATATTATTTATAGTCTTATAATGACTATAATAGAGCATTTCTCTGGATGGTGGTCAGACGATAGTGAAACTATTAGGACAATGCTCCAAAATCTTAGATGTAAAACTCTAACCTCATTTAGGTGGTATAAGGATTTATTCCTTTCAAGGGTAATGGAATTACCAGAATGTAATGATTCCCATTGGAAGTCTAAATTCATAGATGGGCTTCTTAGCTTATTTGCTGAAAGGGTTAGAAAGGCTCTCAGAGGTAATAAGGGGAGCATTAGGTATGAAGAATTTACATATGGAAAACTC
>JBCEWC010012112.1:0-16115 GCA_038996855.1 Solanum aculeatissimum
CGATAAACCGTTAACCGATATCTTAACGGTTCCTTAATGGTTTAACTTATCTACAAACCGATAACCAATAAGCAAAACCGATAATACTCCAAACCGAACTGAATCACCCGATACGCAGCCCTACATCAAGGTAGAATACTATCAACTCCGATACTCAAATCGAAAAATAAGAAACTCAATCAGGATATCAAATGTCTATCTAAAGTAAAAATAAAGAATAAACAATAATCGGTCAAGACAAATCCAAATCAATCCAATCCAATTCAATTAGAGTATTATCAGTATGGAACCTATCTGGGAGTTTCTCTTATCTGACAACAATCACCTATGAGCCAATGATCGTATAAAAATCTCATTGATGTTTCCATAATCGTTAAGCAGTTGCTATGGTAAAGAATGAATCGATCCATAATGGATCGGATCAAATCAAACTAGTTCTCTATTCTTTTAGGAACCTAGCAAGAAGAAATATCCGACTTAACAGTTTCAATCCTCTCCTACATTTGGAAGCATAGTTTTAGAGTTCGAGTTGGGCTTACTCTCACTCAACTCGATGCTTGATACTCCCCCCAAGACTCAGTGCTCATAAGATATCAATTACTCGAATCAACGAATCAATGAGTCTCTTAATGTACTCTTTCATCTCATTAATTTTATCAAGTCAATCTTTCAGTTTAGACCAATCTTAGAGTTCAAAGTTTAAGACTCAAGAGATAATCAAATTCTATCTACCTATCATCATGCTCAATCACAATTACAATCAATATTCTCAAATTTAGGTTCTAGACTCAATCTCTTGGTTCATTTATGTAACCTTTTATGAAATAATACACAGGATTTCTAAAATAACTCATGAAAAATATTTAATTAGTAAAATTTGATTTATGAGGATCATTAACATATGTAAATATATAGATTTCGTATAACTTGCAAGTAAAATATTTAAAGAATCATGCATGAAGACTCAATATATTCGAAATCTTGCTATCACCATTAGTAGGAGCACATGGGGAAATAAATCCCAAATTTTAATTAGCTTTAAATACCTAAAAATTGGAAGAATAATTAACCCTATGTTAGTCATCATATTTGGACTTGAAACCCTCGCTCTTCTCCTTCCCTAATGCTCTCACGAATTTTCTAAGTGTGTATTATGGAATAATACACTTAGGGTTGTGGTATAGGATTTAAATTAAGTCCAAAATGTAGGGGAGTTTAATTAATAGGGTAGGAAAGGACAAAAATATCCTTCTTAAAAACTATCGAGTGGATCCACAAAACCCCATTTATGGGTCGTAGGTCCATTTACGGGCCATATATGACCTCTCGTAAGTGAGGGTTCCCAAAAGTTGGGTTACTGGAAATTGCACCTTGACTTATGAAACCTATTTCTATGGGCCATAAAATATTATATGGGTCGTCTGATCACTCGTGACTTAATGTTTCAAAAATCTAGATTTTTGAGGCTTCGACCAACGAAATCTATTTTTTTGGGTCGTATAAACTTATACAGGCCTTCTGTTGAACTTATAACTTAATATTTTGAAAAATTAAATTTGATATCTCAATATGTGAAATCAAATCTATGGGTCATAGAACTCCATATGGGTTGTAGACCATCTCATATCTTGGAAATGTTTTTTAAGTCGTTGGGGTGACATACGAGACCTCATCTACGGGCCATAGATTACTCTATGGGGTGTAGATGGCCCTCATAGCTTTCTTCCTAGTAATTTTTTTGCATCATTTTTCTCACTTTCCTCTGGTCTCTACTCAGGATAAATAGGATGAATGTGGGGGTGTTACATTATCTCTCCTTTGGGATCATTCGTCCTCGCATGAAGAGAAACGTCTAGGAACTAAGTCAAGGCACGAATTCTATCATAAACTCCAGCACTCATACAACTCACAACTAACCCATGCAATCAATCAATCAAGCAAATAAAACAAATGAGCAATCAACAATCAACTCAGTCATCACTCAAACTCTCAGACCCTATCGTCGGTTAGACTCAAAATAGAATGAAATTCAAAGGAAGATGAAAGAATTATTATCATCAACTCTCTCATCGTCAGCAAATGGGAATAGGTGCGGATATTTAAATTTCATATCCTCCGCAGCTTCCCAAGTAATTTCTTTTACCAACTGATTCCTCCATAACACCTTGACAAATACAATCTGTTTGGTTCTTAATTTACGATTTTGTCGGTCAAGAATCTGAATAGGAATCTCCTCATAGCTCAGGTTGTCTTTTACTTCAATACTCTCAACAGGCACAACCAACTGTGGATCTCCCAAATACTTCTTAAGCATGGAAATGTAGAAAACCAGATGGATGACCGCTAACTCTGGTGGTAGCTCAAACTCATAAGCTACATTGCCCACTCTCCTCAAAATTTGATAAGGACCGAGGTACCTCAGACACAACTTCTCTTTCTTCCTGAATTGCACCCCTTTATAAGTGATGCTTTCAAATACACCCAATCATTTATTTCGAACTCTAAATCGCTTCTCATAACATTAGTGTAAGAGTTTTATCGACTTTGTGTAATCTTCAATCTTTCTCGAATGATTTTCACTTTCTCCATGACTTGGTGAACTAAGTCTAGTCCAATCAATTCTGCTTCACCTACCTTAAACCAACCAATCGATGATCATCTCCTCCCATAAAGGGCCTCATAGGAAGCCATCTAAATACTCAAATAGAAACTGTTGTTGTAGGCAAACACAATCAGAGGCAAGTAGGCATCCCAATTACCTTTGAAGTCAATGAAGTAGGCTCTCAACTTATCCTCCATGCTCTGAATTATGCACTTTTCCTGGCCATCATTCTGAGGGTGAAAGGTCATGCTAAGATTCACCTTTGAACCCAAACATTTCTAGAAAGATCTCTAAATCTGTGCAGTAAATTAGGTTCCTCTATCTGAGATGATAGACAAGGGAACTCCATGAAATCTAACAATATCGCTTATGTATAACCGAGCATAATCCTCTGTGGAATCAATTGTCTTTACCTCCAGGAAGTGTGCATATTTAATTATCCTGTCAACTATCACCTAAATCGAATCATGTTGTCTGCGAGATCTTGGTAAGCCTATAATGAAGTCTATATTTATCATCTCCTACTTCCATTATGGAATCTCAAAGTTCTAAGCTACTCCACATGGCCTTTGATGTTCAACTTTAACTTGTTGGCGATTCAGGCACTTTTAAACAAACTTAACAATGTCCCACTTCATTCCACTCCACCAATAGACCTCTTTCAAGTCGTGGTACATCTTAGTTGACCCTGGGTGGATGGAATACCTAAGTTATGGGATTCTGCATGATCTTTTATCGAATACCATTAACATCTGAGACACATAGTCTGCCTTGATATCTCAATACTCTATCTCCACCTTTGGCGAAAGCTATTACACTTTGTTTATGCACATCTACCTTCAAGTGTAACAAGATGGTGTCTTGGTCTTACTTTTCCTTCATCTCCACTATAATAGACAATGCAAACCCATTTTGGACATTAACTCCACCTTCGTCAGACTTTTCAAGTTGAACTCCCAATCAGGCCAATCTATGCACTTCCTTCGCAAACTCTTTTCTTCCTTCCTCAATATGGGTCGTACTGACCATTGGCAACCTGCTAAGAGCATTAGAAACAATGTTAGCTTTACCTGGGTGGTAGAGTATGCTCATTCCATAGTTCTTGAGCAACTCCAACCACCTTCTCTGCCTCAGGTTGAGCTTTTTCTGGGTGAAGACATATTGTAGGCTCTTGTAGTCAATAAACACATCTACATGCACCCCATACAAGTAGTGGCGCCAAATCTTAAGTGCAAATACCACCGCAACTAACCCAAGATCATGGGTTGGATAATTTCTCTCATAGAACTTGAGTTTTCTAGAAGCATAAGCGACAACCTTCCCCTTCTGCATCAATACACACCCCAATCCCACACTTGAGGCATCACAATAAATCACAAATCTATCTATTCCTTTAGGCAAGGTCAATACTGAGGCAGGAGTCAGCCTAGTTTTCAATTCTTGAAAAATCCTCTCACATTCATTAGACCATTGAAACTTGACCTTTTTCTGAGTCAATCTAGTCAATGGTGCGGATATGAAAGAAATGTTTTCAACAAATCTGTGGCAGTAGCCTACTAAATCCAAGAAGCTCCTTATGTCAGTCAGAGAAGTTGGTCTAGGGAGTTCTTAACAACTTCAATCTTTTGAGTGTCCACTCCAATACCATCGCCTGAGATAATATGGCCTAGAAAAAACATATACTTGAGCCAAAACTCACACTTCGAAAACTTTGCATATAACTTATTATCCTTGAACTTTTGCAAAGCAATTCTAAGGTAGTTAGCATGCTCTTCCTCATTTCTAGAGTACACCAACATGTAATCAATAAACATGATCACGAACATGTCAAGATACTGTCTGAATACTCGGTTCATCAAATGCATGAAGGTTGCAGGTGCATTTCTCAACCCAAAGGATATTATCAAAAATTTGAAATGACCATAACGAGTCCTAAAGGTCGTCTTTGGGATATCACATTTCCTTACCTTCAACTAATGGTAACCAGATTGGAGGTCTATCTTTGAGAAACAAGAGGCACCCTGAAGTTGGTCAACCAGATCATCTATCCTGAAGAGAGGATATTTATTCTTTATTGTAACCCTGTTCAGTTGCTTATAATCGATACACATTTTGAGAGACTCATCTTTCTTTTTGGCTATAATCGATACACATTTGAGAGACTCATCTTTCTTTTGCATGAATAGGACATGAACACCCCAAAGAGAAATACTCAGCCTAATAAAATCCTTCTCTAGCAAATCTCTTAATTGCTCTTTCAACTCTACAGGAGCCATTCTATGGGGTGGAATAGAGATAGTCTGTGTATCAAGAAGAATATCAATCCCAAAGTCAATCTTCTTATCACGAGGGACTCCAAGAATATCCTCAGGAAATACTTCAGGAAACTCACTCATAATTGGGACTAATTCAAGAGTAGGAGCCTCGACATCATCAGACATAGCTCGCAGAAGGTGATAGATATATCCCTTAAAGATTAGCTTTCTGTCCTTAAAGTATGAAATAAACTTACTTTTAGGTGCAACAAAATCACCCTTTTACTCTAAGACCAGCTCATTCGGAAAAAGGAATTTGACAATTTGAGTTCTACAATCAATAGAGACATAATATGCGTGAAGTCAGTCCATGCCAAGAATAACATCAAAGTCAATCATCTCTAACTTAATCAAATCAACAAAAGTATCTCTATGATAGATGGACACTACATAATCTCTAAACACCCTTTTAGCTATGATAGACTCTCCAGTAGGAGTGGAAACATCAAAGGGATTAAGCAAACACTAAGAAGGTATCTCAAATCTACTGGCCACATAAGGAGTTACAAAAGATAATGTGGGACCTAGATCAAGAAACGTATTACAATCAAAAGTGAAAACTCGAAACATACCCGTCACAACATCTGGTGCAACTTGCTAATCTTGGCGAGTGTCTATGACATACAAATAGTTTGTAGCCATACTTACGCCAGAAATAACACCCTTATAATTTTCTCTAGTCGGTGGTGCCGATGTAGAAAATTGAGCCAGGTCAGCCCACTTAGGACAATCTCTCTGGAAATGACCCATTTGGCCATACTTGTAGCACACATCTCCTCCCTCACGATATCTCCCCAAGTGTAGTTTGCCATACTTGCCACATGGAGGCTTACCTTGTGAACCTAGAGTCACACTAGCCTGCGACTGAGATCCCTAGGCTCTGAAATTCTAAGACTTCTGCTCATTCTAACTTCTAGGTGCCGGTGCACTGGAAGATGAAGGTGTTGGCCCAAACTAAAACTGGCTACCATTCCTATTTCCTCTCCTTCCCACCTTGTGGTTGAAGGTTTTAGTACTTTTATTCTTGATCTCTTCTTTGTCTAGTTGCTTTTTCCCCTCAGCTTGTAGTACATAGATCATCAACTGACCTATGTCCATGTCGCTCACAAGCATAGCTCCTCTTCCATCCTTATTCAACTATTTGTTCAATCCATCAATGTACATACCGATCCTGTTTCTCATATCAGCAATCATCTCAGGAGCATAGAGAGACAACTACATGAACTTAAGACCGTACTCCTTCACTATCATAGAGCCCTGTTTCAGATTCAAAATCTCTCTTACCTTGGCCTCCTTCAACTCCTTCGGGAAGAATCGATCCATAAAAGCATCCTCAAATATGACCCAAGTCAGAACTGGAGTGTCCTCTCCTCTACCCTTCTTTCACTGGTCAAACCATAGTCTGGAAAAACCTTTGAGCTAGTAGGCAGCCAATTCAACTTTACTAGCATCAGTTACATGCATCACCTGAAATACTTTTTGTAGCTCATCAAATGTAATTCTTAGGATCCTCATTGGGCGTAGACCCAATGAACTCAGGAGGGTTTATCCTTAAGAACTCCCGAACCCTCAATGTGTCAGGGCCATCCTGTCTTCCTGCTCTCTGTCTAGCAACCGGTGTTGTCATAGCCTGAGCCAAAGTCCGAATGACCTAGCGAAGTTCAACATTTGTGATGTCAGCCTGAGGTGGTTGTTCAGGGACGAGTTGGCCTATGGGAATTTTCCTGATTCTGGGGCTCAGATTGATTAACATTGTGTCTAGTCGAGCACCCTCTTCCTCTAACAACTTTTCTTGGAGGCGTGGTCACAATTCTTCAAATGCGTAACATACAGATTAAAAGATAACTTTCATAGAGTTTAACACTATAACATGAGTCAGAATACGAAAAAAGTGTAACCTTTCCTAATATCTTATAGCCTCCTGCTTATAAATTGTGGTGCACAACACACCCATAAGCAAGACTCTACTAGAATGACTTCATAGACTCCCTTGGACACTTGAACTTTGTGCTCTGATACCAAGTTTGTCACGCCCTGGGAGGATACCTTAGATGTGACCAACACTCAAAGACTATTGCTAGTCCCCTAGCAAACCTCTTGGCCTTATCACAGTCATTCAATCATAAATATACGTATGAAGAAAGACTAAGATAAAAGGGGTGGACAATCTCAATTATGAAAAAGGTCAAATCAAACAATAAGGTTATTAAGAAGGAAATTAGCTCAAAACAATATCCCATCAAACAAACCAACTCTAGTCTATGGAGCCTCTATCAAATAGACAATGGCGCCAATGATAGGTCCATGGCTACCTCAAATCAAAGAAAAAAAAGTCTAATATTTGACTTTAAAGCTAGATAAAATAAATAATATGTATCCTTTGAAGTTAAGGAAGGCTTACCAATTAGCTCATATCTGGGATAGATCCTCAACGGAGTACCCTGCCTCTGCATCATGAAAAGATGCAGTCTAAATGGATGTCAGTACATGAAATGTACTGGTATGTAAAATGACTGAATGAAATATGCATCAAGGTAGAATACTATTGAGAGATACAACACTCAATTAGGATATCAAATGTCTATCTAAAACAAGAATAAAGAATAGACAATGACCAATCAAGACAAATTGAAATCAATCCAATCCAATCAGAGTACTATCAATGTAGAACCTATCTGGGAGTTTCTCTTATCTGTAACAATCACCTATGAGCCAATAATCATACAATAATCTCGTTGATGTTGCCATAATTATTCAGTACTTGCCAGGGTAAAGAACGAATTGATCCATAATGGATTGGATCAAATTAAACGAGTCCTCTATTCTTTCAGGGACCTATCAAGAGAAAACATTCGACTTAATGATTTTAATCCTCTCCTACGTTTGGCAGTGTAGTTTTGAAGTTTAAGTTGGACTTACTCTCACTCAACTCGATTCTTGAAACTTCCTCCAATACTCAGTGCTAATAAAACATCGTTCACTCCAATCAACGAATCAATGAGTCTCTTAATAAATTCTTTCATCTCATCAATTTTATAAAGTAAATATTTCAGTTTAGACCAATCTTAGAGTTCAAATTTGAAGATTCAAGAGACCATCAAATTCATCTACCTATCATCATGTTCAACCACAATCACAATCAATATTCTCAAAGCAAGACTCTAGGCTCAATCTCTTAGTTCATTCATGCAACTTTTTATGAAATAATACACAGGATTTCTAAAATAACTCATGAAAAATATTTAATCAATAAAATTAGGTTTATGAGGATCATCAACATATGAAAATACATAGATTGTATATAACTTGCAAGCAAAACATTTAAAGAATTATGCATGAAGACTCAATACATTTAAAATCTTGTTATCACCATCAATAGGGGCACATGGGGGAACAAACCCCAAGTTTTAATTAGCCTTACATACCTGGAAATTGGAAGAACAATCAACCCTCTGTCTATTTTCATATTTTGACTTGAAACCCTCACTCTTCTCCTTCTCCGATGCTCTTAAGAATTTTGTAAGTGTGTATTATGGAATAATACTCTTAGGGTTGTGGTATAGGACTTAAATTAAGTCCAAAATGTCAGAGAGTTTAATTAAAAAGGGTAGAAAAGGATAAAATTTCTCCTTCTTAAAAACTACCGAGTGGATCCATGAAACCCCGTTTACGAGCCATAGATCTACTTACTGGCTGTATATGGTCTCTTGTAAGTGAGGGTGCCCAAAACTTGGGTTACCAAAAAATGCACCTTGACTTATGAAACCTCCTTCTACGGGCCATAAAATATTATACAAGCCATCTGATCGCTCATGACTCAAGGTTTCAGAAATCTAAATTTTTTAGGCTTCGACCTAAGAAACCTATTTTATGGGTCGTATAAACTCATACGGTCTGTCTGTTGCACTTGTAACTTAATATTCTAAAAAATTGAATTTGAGGTCTCAATTCACAAAATCAAATCTATGAGCCGTGGAACTTCATATGGACCGTAGACTATCTCGTACATTGGGTCCTCAGACTTGAAAAAATTTCTTAAGTCACAGGGGTAACCTACGAGACCTTATCTACGGGGCATAGGTGGTCCTCGTGGCTTTCTTCCCAGTGATATTTCTGGATCATTTTTCTCAGTTTCATCTAGTCTCTACTCAGGATAGATAAAATGAATTTGAGGGTGTTATATTAACTCTTGGTCACTTTCATGATCATCTCCCTCAACAAGGGTGTTTTCCTACCACTAATTGTAGGTCAAAACCTTTCTCTAAGATAATATTCCTAGATTCTATGGTCTAAGAATCAAATTACAAGTTAGAGGAACGTCTACTTTACTTTTATCGATGAAACGGGTGGAAAACTAAAAAACAAACTACTCTAGGTAATTTCTAGTCTCTCAAGAATGAAGTGGGAGAAGTAAAATGATTTCAAAACTTTTGTGACTTAAAGTTTGTGACTATCCCGTCATGGTGGCCACTTATCCATCCATGGGGGCACTACCATAGCGAGATCCATCCAACCATGGAGGGCTGTGCGGAGTAAAAAATTTTGAATTTGTGTCCCAAACTTTCAATTTGCAATACACCCTCAAATCATGATGTTCTAAACATCCTATTACTCCACCTACAAAACATCCATCACAAGTTCAAGAAGTTGGAGAATCAAGTTCAAGCAGTGTACCTCAAAAGTCTAGAAGTCTTCGAGACTTGTATGACACAACTGAAGAAGTGACAGAAAACTTATGAGATTTAACTCATTTTTATTTATTTGTGGACAACGAGCCTGTAAGTTATGAAGATGATGTTGGTAATCCAAAATGGAGAGCTGCGATGGATGAAGATATCAAGGCAATCAAGAAAAATGATACTTGGGAGTTGGCAAAACCTCCAAAAGGAAAAAACACCATTGGAGTAAAATGGATTTACAAGCTAAAGAAAAATTCCAAAGGGGAAATAGAGAGGTACAAAGAAAGATTGGTTGCAAAGGGTTTCAAGCAAAAGGCCGGTATTGATTATGATGAGGTGTTTGCACCAGTTGCTCGTTTTGAGAAAATTCGCTTGATGATTTCTTTGGCAGCTCAAAATCAATGGAAAATCCATCAAATGGATGTGAAGTCAGCTTTCTTGAATAGAATTTTGGAGGAAGAAGTATACATTGATCAACCTTTGGGCTATAAGGTTGAAGGAGGTGAAGATAAAGTGTTGAAATTGAAGAAGGCCCTTTATGGCTTGAAACAAGCTCCACGAGCTTGGAATTGTAAATTGACAAATACTTTCAAGTCAATGATTTTGTAAAGTGTCCACATGAGCATGCACTTTATGTAAAAGTTAATGAAAGTGGTGACATATTACTTGTTTGTTTGTATGTGGATGATTTGATCATGACAGGTAATAATCCAAAGATGTTTAAAGATTTCAAGAACTCAATGGCAAGAGAATTTGAGATGATGGATATTGGCCTAATGTCATACTATCTTGGCATCAAAGTAGAGCAGAAGAATGATGGCATATTTATTTCTCAAGGAGAATATGCAAAGGAGATTCTCAAGAAATTTGATATGGACAATTGCAAGCCTGTTAGGTCTCCCGTGGATTGTGGAATTAAACTGTCTAAGCATGATGATGGAGAAAACATCAATTCCACATATTTAAAGAGTCTTGCTGGAAGCCTAAGGTATTTAACTTGTACCAGACCTAATATTCTTTTTGGTGTTGGACTTGTTAGTCGCTTTATGGAAAATTCAACAACTTCCCATCTAAAAGTAGCCAAAAGAATACTCAGGTACATCAGAGGTACACTTGATTATGGAATTTTTTATTCATCTTCCAAGGACTTCAAGCTTGTTGGCTATTGTGATAGTGATTGAGCTGGTGATGTTGATGATCGAAAAAGTACTACCGGGTTTGTTTTCTTCTTTGGAAATTCCACATTTATATGGAATTCCAAGAAACAGCCAATTGTGACTTTGTCAACATGTGAAGCGGAATATGTTGCAGCTTTTTCTTGTGTTTGTCATGCAATTTGGCTAAGGAACTTGTTGAAAGAGCTCTACCAACCACAAGAAGATGCAACTAATATTTGTATTGATAACAAATCAACCATTGCATTGGCCAAGAACCCGGTGTTTCATGAAAGGAGCAAACATATTGATACTAAATTTCATTTCATTACAGATTGTATATCGAAGAAAGAGGTAGAGCTTGAGTTTGTGAAATCTCAAGACCAAGTGACAAACATTTTCACCAAGCCATTGAAGACCGGTATTTTTCAGAAGTTGTGGATGACTCTTGGAGTAGTGAATCAAGTTTAAGGGGGGATGTTGAAAAATAAACTTGTTCACATTATTTAGTTTGTTCACATCATATTTAATTTAGTTCATGAACTAGTAGATTAATTTATTAAGAGATACACGAATTAGTGGAAAAGTTTAGATTAAGTTTAGTTAGGTGTATTCATGAACTTGGAGGATGTGAAGTATTAATTATGATACATGTATGCTAGGCTAGGTACATGGTTGAATTTATCTATAAATAGTAATATAATCTAGCCATTTTGTAAAAGTCAAAAAAGTTGAATAGAATATCATCTTTCCTCCACTTCTCTTCTACTTATGAGTATTGAGTAATATTTATTGTCTTTCTCTCCCCAATTAATTCTCTGTTGATTATTCAAATTGATAATTATTTTGGAACAACTATTTCTACTACACATAACAAATAAATTGGGACCGAGGGAGTAGTACTTAAAGGAGTACAAAATTAGAAATTAATTCTAGTTAATTTCAAGTATATCTCAAGAGAATACCTCAGAATCATCTCCCGAAAGAAGAGATTACTCAAAGTATTTATCAGAATATAAAACATTCTCTATAACAAAGACTATTCAAGATGTGTTTCTTACGAAGAGTGAAAGCTCGATTTTTGTTTAGACAATTTTTCCTATTTGTAACATTGCCAACAATGAAAGCTTTCTCTTGAATTTTCTTCTAATTAGGGTTATTATTCTCTGTGAATTTTTTTTTTCTGAATTTAGTGAACTTTTCATGATGAGGGCGCGCTAATTAGCTCATTAAATTATTAGTATCTTTTTCCCTTATTCTAGCCATTATGAACGCGTAGGAAAAGATAGTTTCTTAATATTATATGACAACTAGGGTTAATGAGACACTGTATTCTAAGGGGAATTTAGATTGTGGAAAAGTGGAATTTATTTGCTTGTGAGGATTTTGACAATCCATATATAGCACGAGTTGTTGTTGTTGCTGTTGAAAAATAAACTTGTTCACATTATTTAGTATGTTCACATCATATTTAATTTAGTTCATGAACTAATAGATTAATGTATTAGGAGATACATGAATTGGTGAAAAAGTCTAGATTAAGTCTAGTTAGGTGTATTCATGAATTTGGAGGATGTGAAATATTAATTATGATACATGTATGCTAGGCTAGGTACATGGATGAATTTATCTATAAATAATCATGTAATCTAGCCATTTTGGATAAGTCAAAAAAAGTTGAATATAATATCATCTTTCCTCCACTTCTCTTCTACTTATAAGTATTGAGTAATATTTGCTGTCTTGTTCTCCCGAATTTCCAATAGTTGCAAGTCTGCTTCAGCTATAAAAAAACCCAAAAGTTTTCTAACTCGTATTTATGATTCAAATCCTACTCCTCAAGTAAACAAGAGTAAATACACAATAGTACATGCACGTGGTATGATATAATTATACATGAACAAATATTGACCCATCGAGTTATTGTCATAACTAAACATAAAATACAACTCACTTCAAGCAATGAACCATTTATGAAAAAAAAAAAAAAGAATTTCATATAATTATGTCTTGATATCTTTTGTTATTTATTAAATTACCGGTAGCATAAGAATCATTAAAGGAGAAGGTCCTACAAGGATTGGAGTTACTCCATTCTCCTTGCTCACACAATATTTTTTATTCACTGTGAAGAGATCTCACCCAACTCAGTACCACACTCTTGGTTGCTCATGACCGTAAGGGGAAAAAAGCACACACAATCATCCAAAAGACCATCATGAATACTTAAAACAATGGAGATCCAATTGGTGAAGCCATGACCAAATGTGCAATGTTGTTCCAATTACTCTTGTTGTCTTCAGAATTTCCAAAGCAGCTATCCAGATAACTATTCACTTGTACACCCATTGAGTAGTTTCCAATGTTTGGGCTACAACCATATTCTGGAAAAAGCTCGGCTAACCCCTCAATGATGGAAAATTCTGTTTGGATGTCGTTATCGTTTGTTATTTTATCGTCAAATGGGCAAAGATCTTCACCAACCTCAATAGTTTGTTCGTTCTTGAACGTAGATGGCGTTGGAGAATTGCGTACCTTTGTTCTCGTGTTTGTCAGAAAACCATCAAGAAGAATTGCACTAATGTCATTTATAGTTGGTAATGATTTTGTGCGCGACATTTGCCAAGCCTTTAGTATGTCAAGACAAGGAATTTGCTGCAAATTATTATTAGGAAGTTGATGAGGATTATTTTTATTATTGTTGTGGTTGTTGTTGTATGTGTTTCGGTTTTGAACAAGCCTAGCTTCTGCTTCAAGTCTAGCGGTCTCCCATTCAGCTATGTGGCTAAGGCTTGCAATAGACTTATAATTGGAACCATCTCTTTTTGGTTGATGAGTCATGGGATCAATGCCCATATTGATTAGTCTCTTCTTCAAATGTGTGTTCCAATAGTTCTTTATCTCATTATCACTTCTGTTTGGCAAGTAAGATGCTATTGTTGACCATCTGATCCATACAGAGATGAATCAATATGTTATTATGGCACAAATAACTTAATAAAATATAAGAATTATTCAAAGTTTTCCTTGTCCATGTTTTCGACTATTACCTATTTCCAAGAAGAGCGTGAAGTTGAAAAATGGTTCGTTCTTCCTCAGAGGTGAACTTTCCTCTCTTGATATTTGGCCTCAAATAGTTGATCCATCTAAGTCTACAGCTCCTTCCACATCTCTGAAGCCCTATGGTTTAAATGTGAAAAGACAATGTACATTAGTCATTGGCATAGTAACAAATTTCGTAAAGGTTATTCAAAATTTAATGTACATATATATATAAACTATTAAACTTATATATATATATATATATATAATATAATATAATATAATTTTTCGAAGTTGTTCAATTGATCACTCGGTTGGTGGTTGTAGATCCACCTATGTTACTATCGTCATAACAATTTAAACAAGAAAAAGCTAATGTTACCTGCTCTAACAGGCAAATCACTCCAGCTACCATAGCCATGTGCCTCAACGTAAGCCAAGAGCTTTTGGTCTTCATCAGATGTCCATGGCCCTTTCTTCAAACCCTCTTTATCTAAACATGGTGATCTTCCCATTTTTATTAACTAGCTCCAAATTGTAATACTTATAATAAGAAGAAAAAAGAAAGAAAATTAACAAAGATACAATAATGTGGTGTTTATCGAAAAGATAAGTGAGAGTATATATGAAGAAGCAAGAATTAAATGGTATGACCAAAGTTGTACCACAAACTTTATAAGAATTTAATACTAATAGATATGTTTAAGAAGATATAAAAGATAAAAAGCTATATGTTTGATTCCTTGATTGTTGTGGTCCATGAAATAATGATATGATCTTTTCAAAAACATGAACTGATGGGAAACATAAATGGCTCACCAAATAAAAGTAATAACAGCCCCTTGGCAATAACTCCTGAGCTTGATCAAAATTGATCTTCAGTTTAGTTTAAGTTCTTTCACTGCTACAGAAGAGACATAGTGACAAGAACAATTCCCGCAAAATCCTATATTTGTTGTAGTGTTGGAAATTATAGTCCACTCAAAAAAGTAATCAACTTTCTTATGACACCTTATAATCTCATTTCTTCACTACACTCTCACTTTATTCACTTTAACTTGTCCATTATATCAAATATTATTTCATTTTTATTTATCAAGAGAAAAATAAAATTTCTTTTTCATGTTATACCCTTAACAAATACAGTATTACTATTTCTTCTTTTGTATATATACACAATATTATTAGTTATTGTTTTGATTCATTAGGTATTAAGAATCCCGTGTTCTTAATTTATCTATATATAATTCATAATTTTTCTGTTGGGCTTGCAAGTAAGAAACTTGAGAAGAACCAGGTGCTTGTAAATTGAAGCTAAGCAAATTTTAGAAGATTGCAAAATTTGATACGGCACAATTCACATCTTCTTGAGCCGTATATATAGGTGCATAATGAATAGGGGTGACAATTGAATGGGTTCGGTTAAATTTAAGCGTACCATAATAGATCAAGACAACAAACGGGTCAAGATTCAACCCAATATGAATTTGTTTGGATAAAAAAGACTTCGATAATGAATGATAGAACGGGTAAGAGCCAACCCAACTCAATTTTACTTAGTTTTGATTGTTTTATTTATTTTTTAATATAATATTTAGTACGTAATAAAATTATTTATTTCTTTATTATGGTTATATATAATATACCAAAACAAAATAAAAGTTTTTTAAAAATATTTTGACAAGATTTCTCTAGAATTAATTTGGGTTACATATCATGATATCAAATGATGGATTATTGAAATGAGTTGAGTTAATAAATGAGCGGATCAATAACCCGTCCAAACTTAAATGACTTGAGTAGGTTGAATTTTATTTTACCATCCCTAAGAATGATGAAGCAAATATTTTCATTAAGGTAATTTAAAGTAAAAAGAAAGTAAATTACAAGAGGATATTAATATTCAACAACATATGATACACATTAGTGGCCCAGACAATTATCATATTTTTTAATATTTAATGCAATGCTTTCATTTAAAAAAAAAAACATATATACTAGCATAGTGCTACAAAGTAAGATCTGAAAATCATCAAAAGGATACAATCTTTGCTCTACAGATATGTACCGATTATATAAAATAATCTCAGAAATATCACTATTAGAATATAAATACATAAAGCTATTACAACAAAGGATAAAATAAAAAAATGACTTTATCACATATAAAAAATATTAAAATAAAAAATAATTGAATATGGAAAGAAAGAAAGTATATTCAAGACCTAATAAAATACCAAAAAAATTTAAAACAAAACCTTACACAAATAAATGAAGTTATGAAATTAAACACTCAAATTATTGAAAAATTAGTAAAACAAAA